>ADNK01000122.1:0-15703 GCA_000320545.1 Bigelowiella natans CCMP2755 | reverse complement strand
GTCCCCTCCCCCTCCTCCTCCTCCTCCTCCTATCCTAAAGCTGTAGTTAGGCTGCGAAAGGCTAAGTCCAAAGCGAGGAGGCACTGGCCTTTTATATTTCCTCATCTCTGCCATGGTAGTAGGGAAACGGGGCACGTTGGGATTTCTATGAACCAACCTCATTAGATGTATCCTACGAGGCCGTGATAGTCTCCTGATCGATCATATGCGTGTGTGTGTGTGTGTGTGTGTGTGTGTGTTTGTTAGTATTATTGAGTAGTGGCATGTTAGCAGAGAAATCTAATAAGACTTCTATGTTTTTGCTACCTACTACTACCACTACTACCACTACTACCACCACTACTACTACTACTACTAATACTACTACTCGCCACACACACACACACACACACACACACACACACACACACACTTGTCATGTATACGTATTTTTGTATATTCGATACGCACTTTGGATGCCACGGAGATTTTAACACACGCTTCCCCTCCTCATCCTCCATTTTCATGCCCTTTTTCTCATGATCATCATTATTATCATGTTTGTTTCCAGCTCCATCACCAGCAGCAGCACCACCAGCAGCATTTTGAAGATCGCCATCTTCAAATAGGGATCTTTCAAGCTTATCAATGTCAACCATCAACGTGTTACGAACCTGGATCATTTGGAGGAGTAGGAGAGAAGGAGGAGGGATTGTAATGAATGAAATGTGATGTACAACAAAGAAAACCGTACACGATTCGAAGATATCTTTGTACTGTTGTTGTTGTTCTTCTTCTCTACCTTGTCGGCCCAGTCCTCGGTATTTCCCAGGAATGCGAAAATGAGGTCAGTGAGCCCCTTGAACCACTCATTTGAAGCTGCCGACAACCCATACCTAATCTCATCTTGCAGCGGCACGCTCTCCACCTTGAGGATTCCCAGCCAATAAGGATTTAACATCTGCGACCTGTACTCTTCCGTGGAGAGAGCGCTAGTGTTCCTTCTTTGACCTACTAGGAAGTCACCAACCTGCATGAAATAAAGGGGAGAGGAAACGAAACGAAGGACGAGGTGGGTTGGGACGATGATGATCTCAATAAGCATCGATGATGAATGGATGGATGGGTAGATGTTGGTAGATGGATACAATAGTGGCTTTGATGATGACGATGGTGATGATGATGAAGATGATGGTAGTGATGGTGATAATGATGATTTTATAAGAAGGTGAAGAGATCTAGATATTAACGACAAAAATTGTACGAAGGATAATTGAATTATGTTCATTAATTTGACTTCTTAACCAGCACCTCCTCCAGCACCTCCTCCGAAACGATATCTTGTGTTTCCAGAATTTTAACTTCAAGCTGCAGCCACCTTGGTTTTCGTCCCTTCTTGGAGGAGGAGGAGGAGGAGATTATCGGCTTTGTGTCTAGAGGAGGGGATTTTTCATCGTTATTAGAATCCTGCATGAGCCCTTTTCCTGAGAAAAACAAGAAATAAATCGTTCATTCTTTGCCGTTCAATTGACAGTGTATGACAGAATCAACCTAAGCTCGCATCATAAAACTTATCCTCGTTCCAAACTTGGACACCGTGACTCTTCATGATCTCGAGTTCTCGTGAAATTTCGGAGTTAGGTTCATCGAAGAGGACCAATGCATAGGTGATTCCACTACGCGAACTGTTCCGGAAACAATTCTTCCGGAGCTCATTATGCAAAACATGCCCGCCGCGAGCCTCCACACCAGCCTAGCAAAAAGCGTTTGACTATTTTTAAAGCCTTATACCCTTTTCAACGTGTTGCATATGATACCTACTTGTGCACAATACCTGCATTTCTTCCATTCCTGGACAATATCCGTGAAAGAAGAAGCGCATTCCTCGGAGTGAATGGGAAAGGTCAATCTTCTCGGTTTCCTCTTCCATCTGATCTGGCTTCGCCCGACTCTTTTTTTCGTCTATTCTTCGCCCTCCCCTCCTTGGACGTTTTGACATTGATTTGGAGCTATCCTGGCCCTTGGAATGCTGTGCAGCATCCTGTTGCTGACGTCGTTTGCGGGTGGTCACTCCCATGATGATTTGAGATGTGGATTGTCGCAAATTACTGCGGTTACGATGCGGCTTAAAGCGGCTTGAGAAGGAACACTTGTCGCAATGACTCAAAACCACTGGATTTGAAGAAACTAAGAAGAAGAAAACGAAAAAGAAGGCGTTTTCGATCTGAAAAGCATTCTTTTCTCTCTCCCCGTAACTATTTAGGTCGAAGCATCGGACATTGCGCAATGGCACCAAAATGGGCCAGCAGAAACGTGCAGAGACACGCACGTGTGCAATGGCAAAAGGCATGTGTTGGTTTTGGAACACTGTTGCGCGTAAGGTGTTCACAGGCCGAGGCGCTACGTGCACAAGTAGGCAGGGGGGGGGAAAGGCACGTTTGCTTCCTTTTGAAGAGTTGTGTTTATTTTTATTAAAGATTATATTTTTATTAAATCGTGCACTGCGTAATCATTCGCGAAGCTTTCGCGAATGCCGCCGCACGTGGGGCAGCACACTTCCGGTGTGCTGCCATGAGTCCCGCCGGAACCCACGTGCCTATGCTGTATTAATATCTACGTTATCTATATTCTATATCCGCGACAACCCCTTTGTTGTCGCACGTGACTTGTGCCCGCGTAGTGGTACGCGCTACACCTCCCCCAAGTCACGTTGCTCCTTCCTTCCTTCCTTATTCCCTTAGACCTTCATCGCTTTCGGAACTTCACCAACCACCAGGTAATAGATTCCTCTCTAACCTTATCTCCTTTGTCGCTTACCCAGAACTCACCTTCGTCCTTAGGTTCGTGTCCATACCAGCCCTCTGCATCAAGGTCCCCCAGGACCTTATACCAGTGCTCAAAGGGTAAGTCGGGAACAGCTAGGTAGAGTAGCTGATATTTTCCGTCCTTTATTTTCATAGCTACCCTCTCCATATTTCGTAATCCAGGGTAGCCTAGATAGACAATCTTCATGCGCCAATCGTCGTTCACCCTGACCTTATTGTTTCCATATTCCACATCGAACTTAGGTCGGGGTCCTAAACAAGGCATTGCTCGCTCCCACACAGTAGGGTTTACTTTAACATCCTCTAGGAGCTTCTCACCGATATCATAATTCTTTAGGTGACTGATGTGGCGCAAGGTGACCCTGTTCCCATCATAGATGTAGTACTGCTTCCTCCCCTTCCTCTCGGTAACCTTTGCAACGCCACCCCAGAAGGGGTCTTGTTTATTTCTCGATCTCAGATTTACCTTGGCCCTAACATACTGTCCTTCCTTTAGAACTCGGCCATCGTACGGGACCTTCTCGTCTTCGCTCTCGGTATCGTCGTCGTTGTCGTCGCCTTCTTCCCTCTCCTTATCCTTGATACCTCCCCCAGACGTGAAGGTGTCGTTTACTAACCCTTGTATCTTGTCTGGTGTGGTGCTATTTATCCTGCTTAGGTTGGCCAAGGTGCGGTGGAGTCGCTCTACCTTGGAGTTGGACTGGGCATAGTATACAGGTGAGGCATCAATATTAGGGTGTGGTAGCTGTAGAAGAGAGGTCTCATTATCCACATGTAACTTCTTTGGTATCTTGTTTATGCTAACTTCATCAGGGATAGCCTGGAGCTCAGACTCCCAGGTACGGTAGCAGTTAGTAAGCCTCTGCTTATATAAGCCTTTGTTCTTCTTAGCAACGTTGACCTTGATAATCTTTTTAACCCAGCACTTTCCAGTGGCCACATCAACGAAGGTAAGGTAGTGATAGCCATCGTACTTATAAACATCAATTTGCACGATATCTAAGAAGTTCCTTGCTTTGATTTTCTTAGATGCACGGCTCTTGCTGGACTCCTTGGTGGCGACGCCTGCCGCCTTCAAGCTGGAGCACCTGCAGCCACGCAGGTATGTCCTTATCTCTTTTAGCTTGTAGGGCCAGTAGTAATGGTAGAGTAGAGCAGTGATATGGTTTTCTCCTACGTGTGCAGGTCCATGGGCGGTAAAGAGAAGGGCTCCCCTGGTCCGCCGTGGCACGTAGGTACGCCTAACATTATTAGTGTATACATATATCCTATCACTAAGTACCTCATGCTTGTGTTTGTATTTATCCAGGTGTTCTTGAAGGTGCTGGAGCTCCTCTGGCTCAGGCAGGAAGTCGCCGTCCTCGAAGGTAATCGCGTTAACCATAGGGGTGACCTGGGTAGGGACTTTCTTTTCGAACAGCCTGCTGAAATAGTCAGCAAGCTGCTTGTCTCCTGGTGCGTAGACCACTGTCCTCTTGTCCCTAAACTCTTCCGTGTCCGCCCTCATAGCTGCATACTCATCGTTAGGCGCTTCGAGCTTGCGGTCGATGCCTAGGAGGGGCTTGTGGTCAGTCATTAAGGTGAAGCTGGGCACCGACAGCAGGTAGTATCTTAGTTTCCTCTGCGCCTCAGTCATGGCTTTATACTCTCCTTTTGTAGGGCTGTACTTGGCCTCAGCTGCTGTGCAGGCCCTGCCCCACACCCGTATGATCTGCTGGTCTTGGGTAAGTACAGCAGCCATACCTAGCTTAGACCAGTCTGTCCATAGGGTAGCTGGTCTAGTAGTGTCTAGCTTAGCATTCAATAGGGTGTTGCTGCATAACTTTATTAGGTTATCGAAGTGGGCATCAAGGCCAGCCTTGGCCCACACCTTAGCGAAGCTGAGGCCTACAGAGTTCTCCTTCCGGTAAGCAGTAGTAAAAGCAGCTGCAGTCCTAGCGTAGGTAGGGGAGAACCTACGTAGTATCCAAGCTGCAGTCTGCAAGAATGACTTTAACTCCTTTGCATTCTTAGGTTTAGGGGCTTGCTGTAGTGCTGCTACTTTCTCGGGGTTTGGGGTGATGCGGCCTTGCTCCAGGTAATATCCACACCACTTGATTCTTGTAGCTAGGAATGTACACTTCTGCAGTCTAATAGTAAAACCGAAGTGTGCAAACCTAATAAATATATTTTCCAGGAGGAAGATCTGAGCGACGACTGTGTTGGTACATATTATGTCATCATCCACATACACAAACACAAACACCCACAACACAGACGCCATCCCATCATGTGTGTATGCCCTGTAGTTCTGACTACTGAACGCATCCCCTGATATGCTTAGGCCGTAAGGGAATACGACGAAGTGCCACTTCCTGTGCCTGCTGGAGAACGCGGTAATGGGGCGGGAGGTTTTGTGGATGGGTGTCTGCATGTATGATTCATTTTTATCTAGGGAAGAGTAGTATTTGTATCCTATGACGTGTTCAATAACGTCATCTATCCTTGGTGTAGGTGTCTGGATCCTCTTTATTACTCGGTTGTGGCGGATGAAGTTGTGCGCCAGGCGGAAGAAAGGGTAAGTAGGTTTCTTAGCTAGCACATGTCTCACGTTCCATGGTGAGTTGCTTGGCTCTATCTTCCCTTCCTTTGCCCATTCATTGATCTGCCACTCTATCTTTTCCCAGTCCGCTTCCGGTCGCCTATGTTCTGGGTCATTGATGATGCACTCTTCGTATCCCTTCTTTAGCTCGATCTTTACTGGGGTAAGCTTGCTGGAGGGCTTCGTCGTCGGCTTGGTGATGTCAGAGTACTTCTCGTTTAATATTTTATTAATGTACTTTTTGCCTTTGTCGATATCCCAATCATCAGCTGGGGGGGTCTTGTCCAGTAGCTCCGTTATCTGTCGGATGGTCTTGCCGGGGTTCTTCTTCCGTAGCTCGGTAGGTGTAGGTAGCTTGTTGTCCGCTAGGTCCATAAACTCTAACGCATTAACGCTTGACTCAGAGGTCCACTCGTCAAGCCGTATCATGTTCTGGCTGATGGTCCTGCCTGACTTCTTTGGCAACTTAGCAAAGTATATCTTGTGATTGTAGAATGATATGATCCCCCCTAATTTTTCTAGGGCATCCTGTCCGAGGAGTAGTTCCATGGATAAAGTCATGGCTACTCGGGTCTTGATTTGGGTCTCCGCGTCGCTGCCAGGTATCTGTAGCTTTAGCATTAGCTCACCGACGGTCTTCATGGAAGAGCTTCCGTCTGCTTGAGCATATTTACGTTCTTTCTTAGTCACTTGATCCAATAGTCCTAACCTTCTTACTGTGCTTAGGCTTATGAAGGACTTCGGCATGCTGCCACTATCCCAAAGGGCAGGTAGTTTCTTGTAGTCTCCGTAGCTGTCTTTAACTTTAACCTTGGTCATAGCAACTTTGATAGTCCTGTTAGCGTCTTCGTCATTAATGTTGCATACTCCTAAGTTCTTTATGTCGTCTAGGGTCATGGGCTTGTCTTGGTCCTGCGTTGCTGGTACTGCTGTCTTCGTCGGCGCCTGCTTAAGGTGATCTAATATTCCGTTTATCTGCTGCTGTATAGCATTGATACTGTTCTGCTTTTTGTTCTTATATTTATTGTTCTTCCCGTTGTTGCTGCCTTGCCATTTGCTGTTGTTATATCCTTGTCCTCTGCCTTTCTTTCTCTTTAACTTCTCGTAGTGTTCGTTGAGCTGCCTGATCGTCATCCTGGGTCGTCCTTCTTTCCTGTCTCTGCAGTCTTTAGCGGTGTGTTTCCCTTTACGTGAGCAGTATCCGCAACGTCGGTTACCTTCCCTGTCCTTGTACCAGTCTCGCTGCGGCTTAATAGCGTTAATGTTTCCTATGCCAGGTACCTTAGGGCTGGTAAACTTGCGGTCCTGCTCCTGCTCGCGTAGGGATATAGCCTGCACTGCTGCCTCCATCGTGGTGTAGCCTTTCTCCGTAACGTAAGTGGATTCCTTTATCTTTAACTTGAACTCTTCAAACCTTGCCTGATCATCACCTGTGTTGTAATTAAAATCATGTAGTTCGTCGATCATATCCTGGAAGCGCGTGGCAAAGTCTCTAACAGGTTCTCTCTCATGCAGGTGCTCTCTCATGCTGCATCATTGCTCTGTATTTTCTAATAGCCTGGGGTAGGGAGTTAGCATCCTGTTCATTTACAAAAGCCTTCATTATCGCCTCAACGTCTCGTAGCCCACTAACTGTAGTGTGTATTTTCTCTAGCTGCCTGATCCGGGTCCTGCCTGTCTCGTAAAGGTCCATGGCTTGCTTTATTATAGCTAGCCATTTGAGCTTGTCGTTTTCGGTGGGGTTAGGGGTAAAGTCGCAGAGTATACTCCTAGCGTTCTTCCACCACCTCCTTGCCTCACCTCTTTTCCCGTTGTATTTCGTTATCATAACCGGTGCTGTTTTAACAGACATGAACTGGGTGTTCCGCTGTACCGGCTGCTGCTGCTTGACGGTGCTCTGGGTCGTCCCCCGCGAGGCGCCCAGACCCCCGTCGTTCCTAAACAAAGCTGCCCACTCTGGAGGTAAGTCTGCTTCGTAATCCATGATGTCCTGCATGATAGCTGCCCAAACATCATGTGTCTGATACTTGTATTCTATCGATACTTTCAGTTTGGCGTAGTTGCTCGCCCTGGGTCGCAAGGCTCGTAATGCCATTACGACCTTCTTGCTTTCGGCGGCCACGTCCTCGTCGTCCGCCTCGTAGAAGTTCTCCAGTGCCTCTGCTGCTGCATCTGCTTTCTTAATCCCGGGTGCTGGTCCCGGCGGTGCCTGTGGAGGTGTTCCTCCTCCTTCCTTAGCGTCCGTATCGCCCTTCCTTTCCTGTTTCTGCTCGTGCCCTTGCACGGCCTGCGAGCCAAAGTCCTGCTGTTCTTCTAGCTGCTGTGACATTGTTAGTCAAATCGTTTCCCGTGTGTGGAAGCCAAAGGTTGTTGCGCGTAAGGTGTTCACAGGCCGAGGCGCTACGTGCACAAGTAGGCAGGGGGGGGGAAAGGCACGTTTGCTTCCTTTTGAAGAGTTGTGTTTATTTTTATTAAAGATTATATTTTTATTAAATCGTGCACTGCGTAATCATTCGCGAAGCTTTCGCGAATGCCGCCGCACGTGGGGCAGCACACTTCCGGTGTGCTGCCATGAGTCCCGCCGGAACCCACGTGCCTATGCTGTATTAATATCTACGTTATCTATATTCTATATCCGCGACAACCCCTTTGTTGTCGCACGTGACTTGTGCCCGCGTAGTGGTACGCGCTACAACACGTGCACGTGGAAATGAGCATGTGGAGGGCAAATGTACAAAAACACACAAGCACACGCACGCACACGTCAATTGGCACACGTGTGACGACAAACTGACAAAACGTCGGTTGTCCTGTCGAGGCCGCTCACCTCGAAGTGGGCCTTCCTCTCTTGGACTAATGTCGGAACCTAAAATCCACTGCGCCTGCCCTGCAACACAGGGTGCTCTTCGATCAGAGGTGGACTGGTGGAGGAGACACAGTCCAAAGAGTGACACATCACTGCATTTGTGATGCACATCACGTGGTCTCTGAAAGGCGGTGTAAACAGCGCAACAGCGTCGCAATGTCGCAATCGCACTTCTAGGTGCACGCATGTGCATGCCATGTGTCGCGAAAGCCATGCACGTGTGCACACTGCTAGACTGTGCATGCATGCTGGCGGCATGCAACAATGCATGGATCCATCATCCATGCAATTTCATGCGATGGACAATGCGCAAAACCAGCACCGCAGCGCAGGGCCATCCTTATTCTTTCATTGCAACGCAAATTTGCGAACATCTGTGCGCGTGTGTGAACTTCAGGCTACATCGCAGGAGCAACAAGTGTGACATTCTTAAAGCTACCAGAAGACATGTACTATCACCTTGTTATCTATACATTGAAAATGACTTAATCCACCTGATTACTTTACCCTCACTTCTAAGTCGTCAACTCCAAACGACCTCTCGCACGGGTCATCACTGACCCTGCCGGTCGACCCGAACGTAATCGTCATGCTCGATCTCGTGTGAGGCACCGTGAATTCGACAGGAATGGCCATTTGCGACTCTGAATGTGTTCCTCCACACATATCGATACCTATCGATCGCACATCAGGGATATTAATTACGGAGAGAGACGACTGCAGCAATTCTAAACTAGCCAAAGAACTTGCTGCCGTAGATTCCAGCTTCTATCTACATCTAGAACCTCCGCATTCTTTTACTCAAATCACCTTGCCCAGGACTGTGATGCTGCGACGTCGTTGCCCAGACTCTCTTCCCATCGACGGTGGCGAAGGAAACCTCCCCGTTCCACTTGTCGATCTGGTGCAGCGAAGCTGATATTTTCACGTGCCTATGATCTGGAAGACCTTCCAGCAGACGTGTTAAGTTCCCGGTAGCAATATTACAATGCCCACCAAGAAATCTGTCCACTGAGAGAGAAGCCGACGGCTCTCCGTCCTTGTCTATAAATATATATATTATACATTGAGTAAGTTGAGTAAAATAAATACACACACACACACAAACATCTATATATATATATATATATATATATATATATATATAATATAGATGTGTGTGTGTGTATTATATGTTTGTATTTAATAATGGTACGGAGTAATTGATTTCAGTATGTTTGATGTAAAGCTGAAAATGCGATATGACCTCCACAGTGAGATGTTTGCGTATCGGACCATCCTTCTACGGCTCCGTAATCGAAGTGATCATGCGCAACTACTGTCCAAACCTTTCCTCCTTCTCCTTTAGTTTTCACAAAAGAGGCTTGTTCGAGAAACGACGAAGCAGAAGCGGACGCGCTCGAAACTGTATCACACACGATCTTTTAGCTTTGTACAATAACATAAAACACCGGAGAAGGCGCATGAAAATTCGTACGAAAAACTTCAAATATCGTTACCCAGTGCCAGGTTTCCTGAGATTGTCACCACCCCAGTGGGTGAGCTAATGACGCTTGCCTGAATACAATTTCCCAAGGCGATTATGTGAGTGGAGTAGCATAAAATCGTAGAGTGAAAGCCCACCTCCAATTTGTCTGTCACAATGCGTCGCGCTGTGAGTTCTTTTGCCGAGACCTCCCCCTACACAACCAAAACGACATAATGTTCACGAATTTCTATTCCATTCTTGCGTCACGCTCGCCGTGATGGACTTACGTTGACGGCGACGTTTCCGGTGGTAGCAATTGAGTTCGCGTACAGAGATCTTGTCCTTATGTCACCCGTGACCTACGGTTAAACAAGAATGATTTCGCTCTATTGCGTCTCATTAGCATTTGCTCTACTTCTGTTGCTGCTGGCGGTGCTGCTGCTGCTCTGCTGCTGCTACCACTACAAGTAATAATATTACTAACAATAATAACAATGATGATAATAGTAAGAATAGTGAAAATAGTACCGTAGTGGGCTTTGATATCTTCACATTCCCTGCTGAGTTACCACTTCTACTACTGCTTTCAGCGTGCACCGCTGCGACGACCACAGCATATATCACCGACGTTGTCGCAAGCCTTACATGCGATCTAAGCCACATCGGCGAGTCGAGGTGCTCGTCTTGCTTGTCTTCAGGTTCCCTACCCCGTGGTGCCGAGGGCCTCCTTTTCAAATAATTTGAATTTGGGGGGCACGGCAGATTGCCCGAGATTTATGCGAAAATGTCATCAATTTCCTTCGAGCGACAACAGCATGTTTCTTCTAATATTTACTGGACTTGATGACGTATAATTTAGTGGAAAACGCAGGCTGTTTTTGAATAATCCCGCCCTGCCGCAGAGCGTGCCCCAACGCCTACAAGTACTGAAAGCCACGATGGCGTCTCCCATTTCCCCTGCCATCTTCGAGAGCGAACAAGTGGATAAGGTTGTACCAAATCAGGGTTGGGGGGGGGTTAGATGATATAAAACCATATGTCCTGATTTTCGACGAGAATGGCGGCGTAGCTTAGCCCAAAATGGTGTGGGAGTTAGTTTGTTCTGAGCGTTGAATAACGCAACTTGCGCAATGAGCTGACGGTGTCACTCTCCATTCTCTCCCAGGCCGGGACGTCATATAGGCATGCACAGCCCTACCCCCATATTCACATCCACAACTTCTGCAAGGTGAGCCAGTGCCATGAGAGACGCATGCTGAGACATACAATCAACCTGAGAAATCCGCGCTGCTGTGAGTTTCCATACGAACACGCTTAAATCCATCAATGCTGCTGGTGGTGGGCATGATAGAGGCGAATCTGATGCTGCTGCTACTAGGCGGACGACATAGAGCGGGTCCGCAACGAGTGCCTGGCATTAAACCAAACATTCAGGGAGACCGATTTGTTCAAGATCTACCAGAGCATTGATTTGGGAAACGTGCATCCTGCCTCAGATCAGGTACTCGCTGCTGCTGCTGCTGCACGATCAGTTATGGTATTTACGTAGAGATGCGGCGCCCGTTGGTTGACACCTCAATTACTTACTCGCAGGCACGACAGCTGGAGCACCTGATGAGACTACGAACGCATCTGTACTCGAGGAAGTTTCGCGCTTATCTGCAGAAGGTTCTTTGGAAGACATTATACATGTTGCGGGTTTTCAGATCGATCATCACTCAATCGAGTCCCCATCGTCGTTGTAAGTAGTACCCAAGCAGCCAACCAATCACCATATCGCCATGTAGGTCACGGGGTGCGGCGAACTAACAGATCGCGTTGACTGTGCGTTTAACGTGTACTCCAAGGTTCATAAACAATATGCTGTCAATATGAATGTGATGACGATTATAATGACGGCGGATGATGGCATTCGACCGATTTGATCGTGATCCTCCGCCCCCATCCCCTGCCGTTGCTACTACGCTAGGGTTGTCACCTGCTCTGCCACGACGACGCAATTTCAACTAGAAAGTTATCGTACATTATCTATCTCTCCGATCGCCAATCGCATGATGCCGACCCCTCAGCTACGACGGTCTCTTCCTCCTCCTCGCCGTCAAAGGGAGGGGACACCAGCGGGACATGGAGTCCGGAATTCGGGGGGGGGCTGGAGTTGTTTGCCGTGGATATGAAGAAGGATCTACACAAGAAAAAGAGAGAAAATGTACAGTCCAAGCTAGAGGCATCATCGTCATCGTCGCCATCACAAATCCTTCCTTCGTCTACGTTCAAGTTTCCTGGGCCATATCCAGAGAAGGTATCAAGGGTGGGAGGATGGGTTGTGCTGCGGTGTCATTGAAAGAGAGAGGGCAAGTTCCCACACGTTGCTCCACCTCTTCCTCCTCCTCATCCTCCTCTTCGTCGTCGTGAAGTACGAGTATATACAGATCGTAATGTAAAAGCTTATATGATATGATATGATATGATATATATATATATATATTTAATTATTAGGTGTTAATGCCGGAATACAACAGCATCGTAGTGTTTCAGGTAGTACCTTTCTTTGGCAAATTGCAATACTTCAACTAGTAGCAGGAGTGGTAGTAGGAGTATTTTTGGTAGTATGTTTTTAGAGGAAGAGAACAGATAGGTAGGCTGATTATGATTCTTGAGTGATGATGGCACATCGTATAACGAAGGACAGTGCTACTCTGATCTTAAATTATCGGATACCAAAACTCAAGAATCGAGAGAAACGACTATGATTTCTTGCCCACAGCACCGCTTGGAGAGACCTCCACGAATATACAATATACTACATTGCATTGCATTTTATGTTATGTTTTTTGGGTGATGCTATCGTTTTCCCCGAGCACACGCACACGCACATGCACACGATCCGTTGAAGTAATTCGAATCAATCATCATCCATGACCATCATTCCGCCAGGTGGTTCCAGGTTCCACCTATCACGCAGTGCAAGAGGTAGTCTTATATATATATATATATATATATATATATATTACTTTATTTATTTATATGCTCTCGACGTCTTTAGTGAATTAGCATGGCTGCTGCTGCGGCGGCGGCGCCGCCGGCACATGAGCGAAACACGACAATCACAGGTATTCTCCAAAGATCACAGACGATTAAGCATCCAAGGATGGTTTCATGCTCCTCAGAAGGTATAACCGACGACAAAGATGTGTGTGTGTGTGTGTGTGTGTGTGTGTGTGTGTGTGTGCGCGCGCGCATAAGTATGGTTGTTGTGTTTATGATAATGTGAGTAATTGCGTTGGCGATGATGATGATGATGATGATGATGATGATGATGATGCCTTTCTGAAGGCTGAAGGATGGAACACGCAAGCGTCCCTACGACTTCTACAGTTACCGTCATTAGGTTACTATTCAGTGTGTAGTGCGAGGGGAATGTAGCTGCTACTAGTTATGATGATGAGGAGGAGGAGGAAGGAGGTGGTAGATATATCAAATAACGGGCGATTAAAAAAAGATGAGATGGTGCATTTCGAAAAATTGTCATGATCTTGAATACATGAATGTGTTTGTTCATGGTAGTCTCTCGCCGACAACTCGTCGATATTTTCGCTTGAATTTCGGAATTCCATTCCATTTCAATATTCCATCGTCCCTTTGCATTTTGACCATGCATCTGGTATTCATGTATTGCAGTACCATCACATATATGTATAATAGAGTGGATTTCCCCCGCATCATCACGACCAAAATAATCCCCCTCCCCCCCCCCCTCCTGGAACAGGCTTGCCAAGCGACTTGGGTTTGATGGAACTTGATCTTTCAGAGTATCAGCAGCCGAAATCGGTAATATCGTTGCTCCATATGAAACAGCAAAATCTGCAATGATGGTGATAATGATGATGATGATGATGATTATGAGGAGGAGGAGGAGGAGGAGGAGGAGGAGGAGGAGCGGAAATAACAGTAGTAGTAAAGGCCAAATCACACTCACCCACATACATATATCACATTGGCAGGTAAGATCCGACTTGGCACTTCTGCGTCACTACATATCGAGGTTGTGTTCTTGTCGTGGACGGCTTGCTTATGTTATTCCTTCAAGTCTCGCTCAGTCTGCTTCTCTCTTCCCCCGCCCCCCCCCCCTCCCCCGCTTACATGTGTTCTAATTCTGGTATTGGCGTTTGTTTTGTGGATGATTGTGGGAAGGATGTATACTCAAGTTCCCGTCCTTCAGGCCATCCAACAAGTGGGTGTGGGATGGTGGTGATGATGATGATGATGATGATGATGATGATGGGGTTCGATTGAGATCCAAAACATATATTTAACCAGAGTAAGAGGAAGAGGGGGGGGAAGGGGGAGGAAGAGAAAAGAAAAAGAAGAAAAATAGGGGGAGAGGGGACGAGAAGAGGGGACAATAGGCTGCGCTATCATTTGCATGCACATAATATGTGTTACTCTCTCTCTCTCTCTCTCTCTCTCTCTCTCTCTTTCTCTCGCTCTGCCCGTCATCTCTCATTGCTCAGGAATTTTCGGAAACTGGAGACGTGTTGCTGGGGTGTCTGAAAGAAACATTAGAAACAACGAATCCTACATTTACAGAATGTGTGCTTGTGGCCAAACAGAGCAGTTTGGAGGCCGTCCTGTTAGATGATCTTTCTTTACTTGCCTCCTATCAATTATGTCTAACACACACACAAACATACATACGCATAGACACACGCACGCACGCACGCACTCCCTCCTTCCCCACCCCCCTCCTCCCCAGCATCATATCATCATCTTTACAATTTTTTTCTCAGAGAATTTCTGAACGAAGATCTGATAGAAGGGTCATAGCAATGAGAAGAAGAATCAATGAGAGATCATAGGATGATGAAATTACGGCGTGCAATAACGGGAAATTGTGGGAATGTCGACTGGAGGAGGGGAGAGGGGATGAGAATGAAATAGATTATGGCTAATATATTACGTTTCACATATCATTGTGTGTATCGTGCAAATTTACATTTCACAGTATCATCAAGTGTATACAAATCCAATTAAAAAGCTCTTCTTTTTCTTCTCTTTCTTCTTCTTCCACGCCAACGACATATATGAATAATTTTACTCTACCGGTGGTCATCAATCCCGAAGAAGGAATACTATAAATTTTTAGATCTCATCATTGTAGTTTTGAAAGTTCTGCCCTCTCTCTTCCCTCTTCCCTCTTCCCTCCTCCCTCTTCTCACTTCTCCTCCGCCTCCCTCCCCCCCCCCCCCAGGCTTTCTAAGCTGCTACTGGTGTGCGATGAGAAGGATATGCTTGGGAGATCTTCGTCATCTTGCAAGCTACCTCCTGACTACCGATCCGGCATCACTGAAGAATGGAAGCAAATTGGCCCGGTATGGATAGAACAAGGGCAGTATGGATGCTCAAATAGGGAGATGAGGCAGTCCCCCCCCCACCCCCCCTCCCTCTTCTTCTTATTCGTTCTCTCTGTATATATTTCAATAACAGGCTTTCAAGCAGCGCTACTTACGATACGAAGCGAGCAGTGGAATTAGCAAAGTAAGCCCATCATCATCACCATCATCACCATCATCACCATCATCACCATCGTAATCATCATCATCATCATCGAAGGGAGGAAAGGGAGAAAGAGGAAGCCAAGGTGGCAAGTCCGAAGTGAAGGGCCATGATCACAGCGATGGGAGAGATGCAGACCCCAGACAGCAGCTTGGAGCTGCTCTCGACGATATCCGCACAACTCTGTTTCACTCCCGCGCGTTTGCACGACTCCTCGAATGGCTTACAGGAGTACCCGCGCCAGTCAAATTTAGGTTTTATCGCCATTAACCTCCCGTACCAAATCCGAAGCAGCTCCCCTCCCCCCCCTCCCCCCCCCCTCCCTTCAGCCTATTCACCATTAACATATTGGTGGTGGTGCCTAATTAGCTGAATTTTTGGCCGTTACTGTAGGGGAGAAGTACGGCGGTCCGACCCGGTCTCGACTACAC
>ADNK01000123.1:0-41920 GCA_000320545.1 Bigelowiella natans CCMP2755 | reverse complement strand
AACACCACCACCACCACAGCATGGACGCCTCCTCCCCCCCTCCCTCCCTCCTCCTCCTCCTCCTCCTCCTCCTCCTCTCTTCATCATTACTATCCCACCGTAGTCGGTGTCAGTAAAAGAACCATCGGCGTGTAGACGAGCAGGAGCATCCGTGCTGAACTCCGGGGCAACACGTCTCCTCGTGTCCACGAGTCCTATTCTGAAGTGCAGGGAATCTTGCTCATACACAGTAGCCGTGTCGTCGCTCTTAAACCCGAGGTAGCACACCTGTGTACGTGCGTGCGTGATGACAGTGCTGTCACAGTATACCGTGCCGCTGTTATCTATCTATTCTGCAACGGTGCTCATGATCGATTCTCCATTTTGAATTCCTTCATTCGTTTTGCTGTGGCAGCGAACAAACAAACACACACGCACACGCACACGCACATGCACGCACGCACGCATGTACACACGCACGCACGCACGCACTTAAAAAACCTCGCTCTCCTTGCAGCGGCGGTTACGCTTAAACGTAACGCGATGTATTGTAGGCACCAGATCGAATTCAAGGCCCGGGCTACATTGTGGTGGCGATGATATCAAGAATAGTTGTGTAGGTAACACCAAGAAAAGGGAAACAAAGAACTTTATCTACTCTCCTCTCTCTCTCGCTCTCTCTCTCTCTTCTCTAGTTGAACGTACCCTTTGAGGACGAAGAATCGAAGTCTCACCTGTGCATCATCGCAGAGCAGATACACCACCACCACCAGCAGCAGCAGCAGCAACACAGACAAATAACAGATGAGAGGTAGTGCTCCAAAAATAGCAATTATCTCGGAACTCATGCATTGGTAGAAACCCACCCCCAAAAAACGTTGCACACGACACGTGTTACATTGCTCTCACTATGACTGTCACGACTCATTATAGTCTCTTCCCTGTCTACATGGGGTGCTACGGAAGATAAAGATCGAAAAGAGAAGGAGGGAAGAGGCAGAAAATAACGACTGTGGGCTGTATTGACAACGTTCTTATCATCATCATCATCGTCATCATCATTATCATCACCTTTCTCTTGATTGAAGATACTGCTCTAAGCTTCACCCCGACCTTCAACTCGATCTTCTTCTTCTTATTATTATTCATCATCATTATTCTCTTCTTCTCTTCCTCCATTTGGCGTTGCAGCAGTCGCATTTGCGCAATATTGGAAGAGGCAGCTCCATTAGCACTAGGCATCGTCGAAGACGATGAAGATAGCTGTTGGCTTCCAGCATTGTTGCTACTCTGAGTACCACTCCCTCCTCTCTCTCCTCCTTCTATTCCTCCTCCTCCTCCTCCTCCTCCTCCTCCTCCTCCCCTCTTTTCCATTTATCGTCGGCACTTTCGAGTCGCTACTGTGATTATTATTATTATTATGATCACTACTATCATTATTACTATTCCTTTTATCCGCAAACCCACCAGCATTCGGGCGGCTGCTGCTGCTGCTGCTGCTGCTGCTGCTGCTAGTGGTGTTGCCACTGCTATTATTGGCAGTGCTGGAGGTATTATTACTATGGTTGTCATTGTGATTATTATGGCTGGTGCTGAGGTTGGCTACGGACTCCCAAAACCCGTCACGGGACCTTTATAGAACGATTTAAATTAATAAAGGAGGATCGATGATGATGATGATGATGGGGATGATGATGATTACAGCAGCAGCACCCTTGTCGGTAGTAGTCGTAGTAGTACGTATTTGCCAGAGTTGGACTGACCGTTGGTCATCGATTCATCTCTCAATCTGTCTCTTTCGTGGCCGATTCGCACCCCCCTTCTGCTTCTATTTCTTCTTCTTCTTCTTCTTCTTCTCTTCCATAATATAACATAGAAAGATGATCTCCTCCTCCTCCAATGACTGACCTGCTTCGCGTCAAGTACGGCCTTCCTCTGTTCGTGTTGCTACTACTAGCAGCCCCACTACTTCCACCCCCTCCTCCTTCTTCTTCTTCTGCTCTGTTCCTCTGCTCGTACACAAGATTCAAGAAATCTCGGTAGGCTTCCTCGCTTGCGTCGTTGGTGGCAGCATCGACGGGAACACCACCGTTCGAGGAGGAGGAGGAGGGGGGGGCAACGGCAGCGGCAGATGGGTTGGAGGCCTGCTGCTTAGGCACCAGAACCATCTCCCAGAGCATGCCGAATGCAGAGAATGTTTTGCACACATTTCTGCGTATCATAGAGAGGGAGACACACACACACACACACACACACACATGGAGAGAGAGAGAGGGGGGGGGGGGGAGCGTGGAGGACGGAAAAGGACTAACGTCACAATTTGCGAGATATATCCAACGCCGTGGAAGCATAAACTCGCATTACTCGTTGATCTGCCCTCCCTCCTATTTCTCCTCCCATCGTCTCTCTACATATTTTTCTCTCCCCCTCCCTTTCACAGGGAGCAAGCTATAAAATGATCACCGTCACAGATATCATCCTTCTCGATGACCACATCTCTGATGCAGATATTTCCGCAGTGTGACGAGAGCAGCTCGCATACTGATTTCTGAGCAAGTAGCTTTGAGTGTTCCATCACATGCTTCGACTCTTCTTGCTTGCTCCTGAAACCAAAGCACAATGGCGTTCGACAAGACCGTTTACGGAATTAACCTCAAAACAAAGTAGTACCTTGAGATAACGTTTTTGAGAATATCCCGGGCCCTTGCCTTCTTGAGAGGGCAGTTTTTCTCTGAGGAGGAGGGAGAGTAGGTATGGGGAGAAAGGGTTACCAGAAAGTTAATCGTCCTCACCGCGTATTCAGGTTGAATTTTGTGAGCTTATGCGTGCGTAGAAGAAGGGATTTAGAAACTAGCTTGACCGCGCAATTCTATAGACTCCATCTTCTTGAGCTTCTCTCTACGACTTCTCATTATCATCATCATCATCATCATCATCATCATCATTGTCCTCATCGTGTCGTCGTTGCCATAGTCATTATTACGGTGGGCCTTGAGGTTATTAAAGATTCCTTCCCACGAGCATCCTAGAGGATGATACTTGCAGCGCAATTTTCGGAAACCACATCGCTGATATTTTATAACCCAAAACACCGACCCACGACACGTAACATGCCCATGAGTACCAGAGAAGTTAACAAATCGGCCACTGAAGTAACATTCAACCTACCAGGTGGTGGGACTTGAGGTTTCCGTACTGCACAATTTCCTTGCATCCTTTATTTTTGCAGGGGACCATAAGAGAGGAGAGGACTGCTTCCGCAAAGCGGTTGCGATAGAGTCTCTCTCGGCTTAGACGCACTCGGCAATTCGGGCAGAACGGATTCGAGCCCTGCAGCAGCAGAGTTTGGATATCAATTCATTACGAAGAAGATACAAAGGATGAAATACCCGTAATGTGTTGTTTTCGAAAGACTTACAAGAAACACAGGCAGGTAGAAAGGGACAAAACCAATATTCTTTTCTGGTTTCTCTCCTCTCACCTGAATCACTCTGTTGTGGCAAGTTCCACACATTAAGTGCCCGTTTTCGCACTGGAAGATCTACATAAGAGAACCCAAACATGCATAAATAATGTATCTAATTTCGAATTATTGGGCCCATTTAAGGAAAAAAATAAGTCCCTTCCTTCCTTATTTACGAGCGAACAATTTTTCAGCAGTTTCATACTGTACTTCTGACCTCCTTTTCAGGAAAGTCCAGACAGACTGTGCAATGCAGATCTTTTTTGTCGAACATCGGGCCTATTATTCGTTGAGCTGGAGGAGTGGTTTTTGCCTTTGCAGCAGAAGAGCTACCATTCGGCTTATTTTTCTTCAGCTGCACGTACAGAACACACAGTATTATTTATCATTCTACTGTTCCTTCGTATGATGATTTCAATCGTAAAACGTTAACCGATTCGTAAAACCTTCTGTTTCTTCGACATTTTCATCGCCGGAGTGCTCGGTGCCGAAGTTGAGCTCTATGAACGACAATCACATCAAAAAATGAAATGAGAGGCTCGAACAAACTTGGTCTTTCCCTTTCGTTGCAACGTAGGCTGTTAAGCAAACATTAGTTCGACCTCATTCTTTCTAGCTTTCTTCTTTCGCTTGGGCATCCTTCCTCCAAATTTCCGTACCGACTAAACTCGCGGGAAAATCGAAGGGGGGGGAAAGACTCCTGGGCCAGCCGAAAAATTATCAAGACAAATCCAAAAGTTCCCAATATTAGAGAGCATCAAGTAAAATGTCCCAGCAAATTAATCTAAATATGAGGAAACTTGTTGTCGGATATCCTAATAACAATGCTACATGCCTGACTCGGAACGAAAGTTAAGTCTTACAATGGGTGTCATCATCGCAAGTCATAGATTTACACCGAGAACAACTAAAGGAGCACTCACACACATCAAACCGTTGCTACTATCAAATGCTTCGAAGCGACCAACCACCATTACCATACAGGTTGTCTAAGTCAAAATATGCTTATAATAATATCCAACGCCTCTCAACATCGGAACAATCCAATGCGTTGAGAATTAGATGAAATTTATGCACTACGACATCAAGAATAATTGTCGCAATGAGAGGAAACGCATAGATTCTCGAATGAGACAAATCCAGAAAGAAAAATTCACAATGGAGTCCCCTCCCCCGATCATCTACGACTCCAGCTATTATCAGAGCCGGTTTTCGCTGTACAGACGTACCCTACTTAGATCAGCTTCTATCCTTGTGATGATGGGCTTGATCGCTCTTTGCCAGTACAGTCTCAGAGAAAATTTTGGATCGATGTTAGAAAGTGGGGTATGTAGTAGGAGGACTCGGAATGGCTTCAAAGGTTGGAGGAAACCTCATCCTCTTCCGACTAATTTACGATCAAGCGATAAAACAGCGCCACTATCGATTCTCGGAAAACGGCAGATGAGGATCGGTGCTGAGAGAGGAGAAAGCGACAACAGAAAAGGCGCTCTGTCTGATGTAAGCAGCTCCGAACAACGAAAAAGTGCACGCGATAAGCTCCAAGATCCTGACAATAAGAAGAATCAGAAACTTCAGGGTAAGAGAATTGCAAAGTAACGCGAGCATTGGCCCGGACTAACTGATGTTCATGAACGTAAATGCCGAAAATAAATTGTGTATCATGCCAGTTACTATTCGCTCATTTTCCCAAAAATACATCCACCCTTCTTCCACCAGGAATCCTATCGGACTTGATGGAGCTGCAGGGAATGGCAAAAGATGTAGCGGAGAATGAGGAGAAAATGAGAAAGCGAAAGGAACTTTTTTCTGGGGGGAAGGAAGTAAGGATGAAGTCCCGTCGGCCTGAGAACACAATCCGACAACAGATCCCCATAGAATGTCTGCCGAAGGTTGCCATCGTGGGCCAACCGAACGTTGGAAAGTCAGAGCTATTTAATCGGCTTACTGGTAATATTTGCAATATTTACTCGCCAATGTTGTGTGTGGTTGAACATGTGCTGCAATGTTTGCCAGCTCTCTCTCCCCTCTGTAAACTCATCGCATTCTTCTTCTCCTTCTCCTCGGCCCTCTCTCCCTCCTGTAGGTGAATATAAGGCCATCGTATATGACACTCCCGGGGTCACACGGGATAGAATGTATGGAAGAAGCTACTGGGGAAAAAAGGTTATCAGGGGGCTGCCTGCTGTGTTTGTCGTAAAGTAGTCAAAGTAGCCCTCTCTTGAACTCTCCAATTATTTCAAAATTAGGAATTCGTGGTAGTTGATACGGGGGGGCTCACACGGCTTCCAGAGGTAAATAGAAATTCCTTCGGGTCCTTAAGAGTCTTGAAAAACATTATGCACCAGCGAGTATGATGAGAGATATCTCCTTATTTTGTCGTAGGACGTCTACGACGAGCTCCCTGCGGACTTCGAGAAACGACTGCCCTATGAGATTGAAAAGCAGGCCGCAGCAGCTATCGCCGAAGGTGGAAACTTATCTCCGCTTTTTTGAACAGGATGAAGAGATTATGATGCAAATGATAAAAATAACAATCATGTACATGAAGATAATGGCTAAATAGAGCATATCTTACCACTAGTGTTGTGTATTCATGTATTCACAAATTGATGATGGGTTATATATATATTAAATCTTAGCGGATGCTGTGGTCTTCGTTGTCGATGGAAGAGCTGGCCTCAGTGCGGCAGATAGGGAAATAGCAGACTGGCTGCTTCATCATAGGCGTGAAAGCCGCTCAAGATCGAAGAAGAACAGGGGAAATTCTGAAGACGACGGCGGTGATTCTTACGGTAGGGCTAACAACCGGCACAAGAACTGTTGATCGCTTTCGACTATCTTTTCCCCCTTGTTCTGTGCTTCCTCCTCCTCCTCCTCCTCCTCCTCCTCCTCCTCTTTCTTCTTCTTCTTCTTCTTCTTCTTCTTCTTCTTCTTCAATCCTCCTGTTCTCTGTGTTTCAGAAAAACCGATCGTCCTGGCCGTCAACAAATGCGAGAGCGCGCAGTCGGTAAGACCAGTGGACGGGAATCATTTTATTGCCTCACCAACGATTAGTTCTGATTAGAACTAATCGTCTACTGATTGTCCAATGTCCCCTCCCCTCCCTCCTCTATGAAGATTCGCGATGCTCGTGAATTCTGGGAGCTTGGAATTGAGCCCTTTGCAGTTTCAGCCAAGCATGGATCAGGTAATACCTGCAAGAGCATAGACATAATTAAAAAACTGTGCGTAATACGTGATTGTGCAATATAAAGGGACCGCAGAGCTTCTGGACGCCCTCACTGAAAATCTCCCTGAGCCAAGGTAATAATCGCTTTAACGGTTGGGAAAGCGGTGATTTGCGAAATTATCTATAAAGGCTATTTATTCCCAACATTGTAATGCACACACGTGCGCTCACATGTACAGACACGAATACGCATAAACCAACCACGGAAATGCCCGTTCTCACTCATTAACTATACAAATGAAAATATTCATTTTCATCCACCTACATGTATACATGCACGTATCTATACTTCCTCCCCTCACTTGCACACCTCACACACACAAACACACATAGAGAGAGAGAGAGAGAGAGAGAGAGAGAGAGAGCTCAAATGTGCCTGTATGCGAGGGATCCACATCACAAAGCAGCATGATTTTCGATGCACGCTGACCCTCAATTAACAAGCCTCCCTATTCAAAGATCTGTGGAGGAAGTTCGTGCCGAGAAGGAAGGGGAGGCGAGGACACTAGCACTAGCTATTCTCGGTCGGCCGAATGTTGGAAAATCCAGCATATTGAACAGGGTACTACTACTACTACCACTACTACTACTACTACCACTTTTTAGCACGACATACAAGTAGTTAGGAGGTAGAATAAGTCATTGCATAGTAGCACATGGATGTATGTGCGCCTGAAAATTCCAAAGGTTTATGTGTTCCCTGCTACCACTAATTACCCTTCCCCACTCCCCCCCCACCCCCTCTCTTCCTCTTTTCTCGACCGAAGATGGTGGGTGAGGAACGAGCAGTTGTAAGCTCGACTGCTGGGACGACGCGCGACGCTGTGGATACAACCGTGCGTGATGAAGAGACCGGGGATCCCATTCAAGCTGGTTGATACTGCCGGTATTTCGGAAGAAGGCTAAGGTAACCAATGTGTCAAGGCTGAGGATGTAATAATGGCAACCATGGTGATAATGACGGTGACGACGATGGATGGAGATACTTGACACTTGTATTTAAAATAAAAAAAGGTTGGGGCGAGATCAAACAAAGACGGATTCGAGATCGATTCTGTACAGATGGCGCTCAAAGCCATGCGAAGGGCGGACGTAGCGGTTAGTCGGACCCAGCAATTTCTCTCATTTTCTGTCAAAGCTGCGTTGTAAATAATCCCACATTGTATCCCCCTCCTCCCTCCTTTCCCCCTTTACCCTCTATTTGTCTCTTTCTGTCTTTCTCTCTTTCTCTTCTCTCTCTTTCTATCTCTTTTTATATGCAGATGCTTGTGCTGGACGCCCAGGCTGGTGTCTCTACGCAGGATTTCCGCCTTGCTGAGCTTATAGAGCAGGAGGTGAGAGGGGATAGCACAGCAGCAGCAGCAGCAGCAGCAGCAGCAACAACAACAATAGCGAGGAGAGTAGGTAGAAGAGAGGATCATGATGATGATATTACTGATGACTGAACACGATGGTACGGCCCCCTCCTCAAACTTCTGGAAACTATCAACTATTGCTGGTGTTGCACTCCCCGATCTTGACCCGTCTTGATTGTCTACTCTTTGTTGTGTGATGGCCACCTCCCTCCAAGGGCCGTGGGTGCCTGATTCTGGTGAATAAGTGGGACCTCTTGCCGAAAAACGAGCTCGATAGAGATGAAAGGGCATACAAGGCAGGAGATATGCTACCCATGCCTAATGCAGACGACAGCTACCATCACAACAACCATTACTACAATAACAATTCCTTCCACTGGTATTACGATATTTCTGACAATATTCATGCAGGAGGGGATTAAGGCGCAGCTCCGGCCGGTGGAATGGGCCCCGATTTTGCCTATATCTGCGGCCACAGGTTGTCTGCTCCCTTTAGCTCCTTTGTGTGTGACGCGTACGTGTGTGTGATTGAGGGATGAGAGAAAGAGCGAGAGAGAGAGAGAGAGAGAGAGAGAGAGAGAGAGGGGGAGAGAGAGAGAGAGAGAGAGAGAGAGAGAGAGAGGCGCTGACTTCTTCAGCACTGTATTAACTTCCAAAACTTCTTCCATCCTTCTTCCAATACATCAGGTAAGGGCATGTCGCGGATACTGAGCGCAGCGGCAGAAGTTGGCGAGCAACACGGGTCTGAAATATATTTACAAGTATATATATATATATATATATATGTATGTATGTATATATATATATATAGAGAGAGAGAGAGAGAGAGAGAGAGAGAGAGAGATTTGTAAGTGCTGATCCTAAATGTCATGAGCCACTTCCTTCCATCCTAGTGCTAGCGCAGCTCATTTAAATTTGTCGTGCTTTTTTTTCCCATCTATTCAGGCGCACCGTGTCAACTGCGACACTGAATCTCTGTACGTAGTCCAAACAACATTCAACACACAATATTTACACACTTATCGCGTACACACTTTTGTGCCCCATCCTTTCTTTCTGAAGATCTCTCTCTCTCTCTCTCTCTCTCTCTCTCTCTCTCTATCTTCTTACAGGCATACAGGACGCACTAAACCACCATGTAGTATCACAAAGGGGCGGGAAGATGGGTCGAGTCTACTACGGAACGCAGGTTTCAGTGCGTCCGCCAACGTTTCTCCTCTTTGTCAACGACAAGCAACTCTTCAGCGAAAACGAAGGGTACGTTTAAAATGATGTGCTGTTATGATAATGGCGATGATGATATTTGTTATTGCAAATGACTACCTCTTCTTTCAATCATGCATGCTCCCATCGTTTTACGTTCTCGTCTTTGTTGTCGTTTGCATCATGAGCATCATTATAATCATAATCCAGGTACAAGCGATACCTAGAGAGGAGATTAAGAAAGGATATGGGGCTTGCAGGTGCGATATCCTCAATACTCGTAACAACACCAATTACTCATTATCGACTTATCCAACATATGCTCTAATACTTATAGGAACACCCATTCGAATTCTTTACCGGGAGAGCAAAGGCGGGAAGTAGAACAGTAGCATCACCACAGCATGCAGTGTTCAGCAAACCGTAAGCCATGACCATGCTGTCGTGATTCATGTTCATTGTGAATGATGTAAATGTGAACAAAATGTAGTCCTTGTTTGTCGCGTGCATCTGTGTGCAGAGCTAGAGAGCGCGCTAGCGAAGATGAAAGCATGTGACAGCACCCAATGAAGCCAATAGATAATAGACACAGCAATACACTATATATATTGTGTATTGCATGTCTATCATATAGAGACTGCCTCACATCGCATCGCATGCTGCATGCTAGCGTGGCGCGGGTGCATGTGCATGTGCATGTCATACTAGCGTGTCATGAGTGTGCACATGTGTGTGTGTCATTTGTGTTTGAGAAACTCCACATGTTGATTTATTGCAAATCGATTACTGATGATCAATGAAAAATATCTAGATATGACAATGAGCAATTTCTGCCACGCATGATGAATCACGATGCTCATCACGCAAATACGCAATGGCGAAGTTTTAAACATCTCGTTCCATAATCCAAAACTATGATAATCAATTTATCTTCTAGGATAGCATACCACTGCCTTGTTCATATGTGGAACCCTGATGAACAACGATATTATTCTTTCTGATTCACAAATGAAATATAGTACGTATGTAAAGAAATAGTACTACTTTAAACGCATCACGAACGTCTCCATCAATGGACAGATTTTCCATCGGCGTCTCAGAAGGTAATTCCTATTTAATTTGGGAGATATTGTTAAACGATCGTTGCATTTATATCTTAGTTTAAAACCGACAGCAAAAATTGAATCATTAACGTTCAGACAAATGAAAACATATTGTAGGCTAATCTATGATTATTATCAATGAAATAGCCTTTTCGAATCGTAAAAGTACTTTTAAAAAATCAGCTTCTACATTTGTAGTGTCCTCCTTCCCGTCCTATGGTTATTTATTACCCGAAACGAAGATGATGATAATGATGATGATGATGATGATGATGATGATGATGATAGTGATGTAAGCATGGGGTAGGGAAAATTCTGTAAATAAAAATCGAATCGTTACGCATCTTCACCACGAATTCATTATTTCTTAACCTCTTGGTGCTTTGGTTTGAATGGAGGTTCAATTTCTTTCTTCAATAATTTTCCAAAATCTATTCCATCGAAAAATTTGTGTTCCTTGACCTCCTTCCCGCTTTTGGCTAATGATTTCAAAGGTGAAAGAAGTAACATGCTTACATTTAGTCATTAAATCACCTCCAAGTCGTTTTTTGGGATCTCGATCCAGAAGACCACCAAGAAAATTTCGCTAAAATGTAAAGAACATTGTGTCAAAGGGTAATAAAATAAGAATAATGGATATATGAGTTAATTAAAATTACTACCGCTTCCTCTGGTAAATGGTTGGGGAATTTCAACTTTGCCATCAGTATTTTAGTGTACATTTTGTGTACATTTGTAGAGTAAAACGGGGGCTATAAGAGAGTAAAATTCATGCGTATCCAAAGCTTTAAGGGAAAAGTAAAAGTAGTTACCAAGCCGCAGATCCTGAATAAGTGTTCAGTGGTAACAGAATAAAATTAAAAGGTATTTCAGACCAAACACAGTCCTATTATACTGATTCATTAATTGGGATTAAATTACATTTCATATGTCATTGTTCCAAGGCTCCACCTTTTAGAGTTCCACACAGTTGCAACATATCAAGCTTATATCTTATCGTTTTCGGGATGGGTCTTACCAGTCCACGGTCTTGTTGTATGGTTTGCTTTGAATTACTTCAGGGGCTAATTTGTTCAAGATCAATTTACACATTGAAAGGTGAGAAATTGTAAGATTTAAACTACCAAGATACTCTGGAGTTCCACAAAAAGTATGTGTAAGTGTGTCCCCTTTCAAGCAATCTTTTGATAGACCAAAATCTGTTAACTGCAAACGAAATATAATGTTAATAGTGACAAAGGTAGCTGCAGAGAAATTGTGAAAAGGAATACCCGAACGTGTCCTTCTGCATCCAGTAATACGTTCTCTACATTGAGGAAGATATAGTTCAAAGTGTACATTTCCAAATTGATGGCGATAATGGTAATTTGAACTTTATTTCTACCGGGTTTTAGATCCCTGTAAATAACATCATTTGCATGAAGATGCTCTATGGCGCAGGTAAGTTCCGCACAGTAGAATCTTCCTCTTTCAAGTTTGAATCTCCCACCGTGCTTTAGATGATAGAATAGCTCACCTGTTTATAACTTTGTTAAAATATATAATAATATTTGCAAACTATTTGTGGCTACCGCCTGTGAAGTAGTCAAGGACCATGTAAAGTCTGTGCAGAAAAATAAGCATTAGCACTTTATAAAAAATTTTACACTGTCGTGTTACTGCTACCTATGTTCCGTCTGGAAAGCATAACGAAGGCTTACAATGAAGGGGTGAGTTATGTTTTCAAGCACCCTGAAAACAGTCGTCTATTAGATTTAACACGATGATATATGAATGACTGTCTTACTTTCTTTCAGTTTTTGTGTGGCCAATTTGTTTCCGTTTGGCTAAGTGTTCCTTTTTCAAAACCTGCAGAGATACATGGATATGTGTAAAATAAAGCCTGTGTTGTGATTATGGATACCTTAAGCGCGAAAATTTCCCCAGTTTTCTTATATTTCACTTGATAAACCTACAGAGGATTTACGTGGGCAATGGACAGTAAAATTCATTAGAATCACAGACCTTCCCAAAACTTCCTTTTCCGATGACTTGAAGCAAATCGAAACTGTCCATTCCTAGTTTACCTCTTAGACGATACCCATTTTTCTAATGGAATAGCTTGTTTTTAAAACATGTAAACACAAATTGAGGATTTCAGGATACCAGCTCATCTCTTGTCGGCACTGCTGGTGGGGGAGTCTTAGGCCCTTCCATGATTCTATTGCTGTTCCTTACACCCGACAATCTATTTCCCTACATCAACACAGGGTATAGGACAGCATGAGGTGGAATAATCAACATGACGAATGTGAGGGACACCTACCATCGCCGAGCGGCGGAATGTGCAGCAACGATGAAAGCACTAAGAATACGAGAGAATTTTTAAGACTCAAAGATAAAATATCTGCAGACTACGGAGTCAATACGCCCTCGATTTTGCCCAAATTATCCATGAAACTGATTTCTGAAGTCGAAAATCCCACCGAAATCAGGTTATTGCAAAACATAGCGTATTCTCTCAAACAAATCTATCCATTGTTACTGCCTCCGTTTGTGCTTTGTATTGTTCCGAATGCGTGACAATTTTGTACGAGATGGCTGCCACAGACGAGCTAGGTGCGCTCCCAAGCTTTTCTCACCCCTGGAATTGTGTTCGAAATTTGAATGAATGTACTTTGATCATTGTTTACCCCAGGAACTCCTTCTGCAATGCTGGATAGAAAGGCCGAGGAGAATGTACGCATTACTGATCAGAAATCTGATGGAAAGAAAGGTTCCTTACTCGATCTCGACTTTGATGATGAAAAGGTGATGCTGAACTTGTGAGATAGACATTATAATTTTACTGATAAACCCCATCATCAAAGCAATGGACAGTCTTAGAAGCAAAAGCAAAACTTGCTGAGGATCCAGAGAACTTCACAGTTTCAGACATTGCGAAGGTAGATTGCCATTCAATTATCAGAGTAGTGTGACACGTAAGAACATAGGACAACACTTAACAGCTTTCAATTGTTGAGGATGCATTCAACTTTGTTGACCGTGAGGATACTGGTGAACTCCTGAAATCCGAAATATCTGTTGGGATCGAAATTCTTCTGCCGACTCTGAGGGACAATAGTGTAGCCTCTGATGAAGCAAAAGCCGCGGAGATGATAAATAGACTGAACAGGTATCTGGACTTTACCGACAATGTTCTTATGCCAGAAAAGGGGGCTGGAGCAGCTGCGGATGAAATTGGTTTGGTGGATCATATGGTAGATGAGAACGAAGACTACGAGGATCTTCCTGTCTTCGTTACATTTTGTCAGTTGAAGAAAATCCTTAATGAAACTCTGCCAAAATTGGAAAAAGACGAAGGATTGACTCTTTATGATATGCGTGTAGAGTACACCGAGGCTCTAAAACTCCTGATGAAAGATGCGAAAATAGTTGATCTCAAATCATCTAGAGCAGCAAGATTCTATTCTCTTATCTTAGATTATCTTCAATCTTTGGAAGATACGTATAAAAGCACAGATGATAGACCTTGGCTATTCACACGGATTGCCAAGAGAATTGGGTTGGTATTGCTGTTGCCTGCACTCGGCGCCTATTTCGCGCTCCGCCGGATGAGAAAAGTTGGAAAATTGTGCAGGCGTTGCCGATGTTCTTGTAAGGGTTGCCTGAAAGGTTGGTTTCTACTTGCAATGATGCCACTTGTCGCAGTTGCCTGCATCGCCTTTGGATATGGAGCAATCGTAAACATCATCCTTTACAACATTGCTATTGAAGAAGGTACGGGAACCTGCGAGCTGTCACCAATGGAAGGCTACCTCCCTATTCTTCTCGTTATTCTACTCTCCGATGCCATAGTAGGCCTCCTCTATTCAATAGGCAGTGATGAAGATAAACCTTTTACAGAGGTATATTTCGACAAAACCGATGCTCTTTTTGAGATCGTTAACGTCCATAATCGATTTCACACTTTGGGTGGTGATGGGCGAGAGAGTTTCAAGGATAAAATGAGTGAGCGAAGTGCGTTTGAAGTTATACAGTACTTGAATTCGAAAACAGATGACATTTCTCATTACCAAATTATACTCGTAATCATTGGAATAATCGGGGCAGTTGGTCATTCGTTTATTCCGGGTGGATTTCGGGTTTATGAGCTTGATGAAAGCTTTGCATGTGATCCCAGTGATAACACAAACTTAGTTCTTGTAACCAATTATGTGGTCGTAAGTATGTTCGCAGTTTCAGGTCTAATGATCTCATTTGCTATCCTAGTAGAAAATAGTCTTGATTTATATCAGCAAGTTATACTCGTCGGAGCTATGCTCGATTCTACCACTGCACAAAGGAATAGGCTCAAAATTTTCGTGGGCATTAAGGACCGCGAGGGACTGCTAGGATGGATGATTGTTCGTGATTATATTATCAAACAATTTAAGGCTAGAACGAAAAAAGATGTTGAAATCGTTAATCCACTCGCTGTATACCTTGTCATCATAGTCATCATTGTATTCCTCAGACTTCTTATAACAAACACCGTTGATATCATAGTCCTTGTGGGAACTTGGGATGCAGTCATTCTATCAATTTTTATTTTAGCATTCATTTTTCCAGCACTTTTTATCAATATCGAATTGAAACATGAGCACCCAAAGGCTGTCCGCAAAGTAAAATGGTCTATTAAAAAGAGCCTGAATCAAGCCGTTATAACACGACGCCACCTTGAAGATATTTCCGATGAGAAACAGAATAAAAACTCTAGCACAATAAAAGAGCTTGATGAAAGTATTGAGCAAAAACAAGCTCAAATAGAGTTGATGGAAGGGGCTTTGACCGAGATTCAAGAAGCCGATGTTGAGGCGAAATTGTTAGGGTTCCAAGTAACGGAAAGCTTGTTGGCTCAAGCTGCCGCCGGGATTGCAACGGGTATCTCCGCCATCAGCACACAATTGTCTGATGCTGACGCAGCTACCGGAAGATGATTTGTTTACATTTTCCTGCGTCTGTTCCTGTATCAATTGGATGCCATTATAATTATTATGTGTCTCATCTCCGCCATGCATGTGCCTGTGGCCTAACAAATCGCTTCTTGCAATGCAGCGACCTGTCATTAACCGTGTGCATGATGTATAATCATGATATCATTGCATTGCATGATGCTATGCACAGCACAATCTAGCAATGCTTAGAACACAACGTCTACACGTGCTACGTACATGTCGCGACTAATTGCATCTAACTATTGTAACTAGCTAGACAGACATGGTGCGCATGCTGGGCGAGAAGAACTACACAGCATCGTTCTAGCGTTGCCCACAAATGATCGAAACGCACAGCTAGAATTCAAGATGTAGCAATGGCGCGATGCTGTGGACTTTTTGTGCACTTTTGCTGTTTCATTTTCAACAAAGATTGTTTTCACAAAACGACATGTGATGTGTGCCTATGATTTGCAATGGTAGCATTTACACCACTAGACCATGTCATTCTAGCAATTTAGTTCAACAGTGGGTTGTCAGTAGGCAAATTTTCATGTTGCGCATCTTCGCAATTTTTGCTACTGCGGACAGCTAGACAGTAGGGAAATGAAATATGGGGCATGGTCCACAAGCGGTGGCAGAGCGCTGTAGCCACTGCATTGCACAGCTACGACGTGATGAGGATGACCATTGAACAAATTCAATTTGATTTGTTACATCCGTCTCAATAGCAGCTAAGCATTTTATTTATGCACATTGCTTACATGGAACGCAACTTCTTACAGCTAGACAGGCTAGCAGGCCCGTTCTCGAAGATATTTTTGTAATTCATTTTATTTGTTTAGGTGTAGCACAACCATCACAAGATATTTGCACTCTTTTCAGTTTCATCAGTTTCCCGCTTGACTTTATTAATTACAGAATTTTGATGCGGTATCACTGATCTTCAGACATTTAGCTCTAAGGTAGGAATCTATTCCCAACACATTTACGACGTTAGACGATATTATAAGGGTGCATTACAGTAACTTTTCTAGAGGCTGGATACAGGTACAAATATAGATCTCAAAACTCCAAGAATGGACAGCTGTGACATATACCAAAAAATGGGAATTTTACTTTATTGTCTCTCGTTCCAGGCTGTTGATTGTCTCACATTTCAATTTACAATGACGTATGGAGCTTTAGACAGCGCTGCAATTGACATAATCTCTTCTATCACACCAAGCTCTCGGCAGCTTCGATCTTCTTTCGCAAACGAGCTCTCTCGGCTCTGACCCTCTCAAGGGTCTGTTGTATTTCAGCCCTTTCCTTCTTCACCCTTTGCGATTGCCCTTCCATGTCCTTCATCATACTAGAGAGATAACTGCTGCCTGCCATTCCTCCCTTTCCCACACTTGATGACTTCCTCGCTCCTACTCTTACGCTACTATCCCGTCTTGTTCGACGTGGTTGAGAAGACCCTGCTTTGGAGGAGCCCCCCATCATCACACTGCTGCTCGTTTTTTGGATGTTGGTGAAGAGATTTTGCACTCCAAGGGTCAGCAGCTTTTCGGCCTCAGTTGACAGCATCCTGCTGGTACGCATAGTGCCGGTGGCTGCCCACTGGCCGAGGTCCTCGACAGCCTTTCCCACCACCTTCTGGAAGTCTGCTGGCTGATCCTGCTGCTGAAGGCTGTTACCTGTTCTTCCGCCCATGATCCATTTTGCTGCATCTTCGAATGGGGATCTTTGCGGCGGTAGAGCGGAGGAAGTAGCAGCAGCTCCTCCAACAGGGGCCGACGACAATGACGCACTACCATCACTAGCTAGGTACGGGGCACCGACAAATCCGGCGGAACCGCCACCTCCATTCATTTTTTGTCCTGTTGGCCGAGGGGGAGATGAAGGGGAAGGAGATTTCCTGGGGCTCATAGCAGCAGCAGCAGTTGCTGCCAGTGCCCTTTTCGAGTTGGCAGTAGCACGGAGCAGCAGGTCCTCCTTTGCAGGTTCCAAGCCGCCGTTTCCACTTCTGAGGGCTTCAAACTTGCTGAACGCGGCCTCCCTCTTTCGGTCGGCGTCGTTGACAAGTTTGGAGCGTAGAGCTTCCCAAGAGTTAGTGCGAACAGTCCTCTGCAGCATCTCCGTAGAGCTACTCATCCTCGTGCTGCTGCTGGTGGCGGTTGTGGAACTGGGAGTCGCCGCAGCCAAGGCAGGTTTTTCTGCCCGCATGAGAATGACGATGTTATCGCCGCTATCCAGTTTGATCGGAGCGGCAGTGGTAGTAGTAGTAGTAGTAGCAGCAGAAACAGTACCAGCAGACCTCTTTGTCGTCGTTTCCGGATTTCGTCCCAATAAGCGCTGCGTCAGCCCAGCAGGGAGCTCCGGAAAGGACAGGCCTTTCTGCTTTACAATGCAGATGTCCTGCGAGATGTAGAGCGGTACAAACTTGCCTGAGAGCTGGATTCCAAGCTTCGGCAGCACCCCCGCTTTCAAGTCATTCAGCTGGAAGGCAAGGGTCGCCGGTCCGTCCGCGTCGCCACGCTTCGGAGGGGGGCCGGACGCTCTCTGTTGCACATACCACGACAGCGAACTATCACTCTTTTTGACTTTCATGTATGCTGCTGTTACCAAGTGCTACGTTGCGTTGCAATGTGAGCATAAATATGCTGTTGTCCATGCGTTGTATTATCATTATCATTCTTATTATTAATAATAATAATAATAATTTTGTAGTACTCCTGAAAGTCTGCCAGTGAAAGAGAGCTTCGTGCCTTTGTCACTAAATTCCCACAATGCCTCTGTGTTGCCCAAGGCCTGGAAAGCATGCGCATCGTCACCCGTGGAGAAAGCCACCTTCCACCTAAAAGTAGCAGCGGTGTGATGACGACGGGATTTATGATATATATATATATATATATATATATATATATCGACCGAGCCAATATGGATAATTGGAATCACATGTTGCTCTCCGCTGCTGCTGCCTGCTTACCCTCATGATGATTTCAACATCAGTAACACAGCAACTAGAGACTACCTTCCGAACGGGATTTCATTCGGTTCCTCCTCCTCCTGAATGGGAACCGATGCTGTGGTGGATGAAGGCGATGACACCTCCCCTTCGCCCACTTCCATCATTTCTCGTGCTGCCATTTCTCTCTTCTTGCGGCTCGCTTCAACAAAATCCAGGGCGAATTTCACGATCCGGCTAAGAAAGAGAAAGAGAAGGAGGGGAAAAAATTGTTTCAGTTTAGTTGGCTGCTGCCTCAGGAGGGATAAAGCAAACAAAGTGTCCTCATACTTTAAGATATAACTAATAAAATAAATGCCTCTCTAGTGGCTCAAAAACTCGTTCAGGTTCACTACTACGCGACACATAAAAAGCGATTAACAGTATTATCCTCGTAATTGTACTCACTCATTCTTATTCCCAGAGAAGCCATCTTCAAGATCTTGAATCGATGCCATTAAGGCCAACCGTGTCCTGAAGCGAGATAAGGAGGTGTGCATATCACTTGTTTTTTCTCACTCTCTTCACAGCTGACGATATATATATATATATATATATATATATATATATATATATATTCTTGTTTACCTCTGAAAATCTCGCACAACCGGTCTGATGTCGTTCTCCGATGAATCCTGTTTCAAGAGATTAGCCGTGTCACTCCCAAACTTCCGAGCCGCGAGACCTCCTGCAGCAGCAAGAAAGGGCGCTGCCCAATTGACGGCGAGAGATTCGTAAATTTTGCTCGCTTTTGGCGCCATGTCAACTGCAAACTTATCCTTCCATTGCATTGTGGGTTCGTTGGACAACGTATCAGTAGATGCAGAGGCAGTATTTGCTGCAGTAGAGGCTAGCGCTGAGAAAGTGCTACCCATTGCTTGTCGACGGCGTACACCATTTCCCTGCCCGCTCACACGCCTCTTCTGAGGATTGTTTGGCCGTTCAGCAAAGCCATTGTGCTTATAGTTTTTGGAAATTTTCCTATGATTGACAGGGGAAGATTCCCGTAGCTTTGCGAAAATTGCCATCGATCTTGAGCCTGAAAGTGGGACAAGGACATCCTTTGCAGCAGCAGTCACCGGCATTGCCATGATCATACTGTTACCAATGTTTCCCTTCAAGTCCCGTGTAAATGTGGTTGACCTAATTTTAAAAACCATTTAAGGAAAAGGTAATAAGAAGAGAAGAATATGAACAAAGCGTTAACGTCTAGTTTCTCTGAGAATCTCTTCCGAAAAATTACAGGACCTTGTTTTTGGCAGGGAAGCCAAATTTGCATTTATGTTCATAGGTAAAATTCCAAGAGTTAGGAAGAGGGCAGCTTTGGCGGACAAGCTCATGGGACCATGATGCCAACCCATCTCAAAGTTTCTCATTGACCGAGATTTGGGGGTGCCCGCCATCTTTATGTTAGGGTCAAGAGCCGAACTTTTTATAGATTTTTTCGGTCATCCGAAACTGAAAAACTGGCACTGATGTAATGTCGCAGGGTATAAATACTGTGTGATCGGGGATTTGCGCAAGATTTATCGTTGATGAAGAACGAAATTGGCTTTGCCGCACGTGTACATACATTAGCTCCCGACATTAATGGGTGAAGTTGATGTCGCGCCCTTCGCATTGCTTGCACCAGAATTCTCACGCTGCCACCATGGCCACGGTTCTCCCTTTTCCAACTTTTTCATCTTTCTTGTAGAGGTGTAAAGGATCTTCTCAGTCCTCTTTCGCTTCCCCATGTTTGGTTTATACAAATATAGGGTTCCTACAAAGAGAAGGTTGCCATGGTGGAGACGATGAATGTGCATATCAAAACCCTGCGAGAAAAAGGTGGAGAGCTGGTCAAAGCGTGCCGGGTTGGAAACCATCTCCTAATTTATATAACAATACCGCATCCCAGATCCATGCTGAATTTTCTTGTGATATTTACAGCTGGGACAAGATCTCTCTTCAAACACTGCAGATCATCAGCCACAGACAATCGGTCCACCTAGAAACTTCATGTTGCGGCTGCGACATTAAACCCTATTTTGTATTTAACCATCTTTCTCGTTATTCCAGGTAGTATGAAGTATTCTCACGTGCATGCGGACACGAAGAGCAAGGAACTTGTTACAGATTCAACAATAAATAGCATGGTAAGCTTGTGGCTTTCCCACCTCGCATTATTCCTTCTAACTTCGCCTTCGTGCAGGTTTTTGCCGCAGAATCTCTCCTCGGATTAGTATCACAGCTCAAGAAAACCTACATCGTTAGAGCCCCCTACAGGTTCTTCCGTCGGCAAAATATTTTTGCGCTGACTACTGTCGCGCAAGTTATGAGACGCGTTGATGTGTGTGATTCAGAGACGAGGGAATGAACAAAAAAATTCTCGCGCAAAGATTTGATTCTCAGACAAGTAGAATCAAAGATGAATTACGATCGGTATTAGTACTAGTGATAGAGTTCTGAACGATCTCTAATCAAATTGTTTTCTTGTTTACTTTTTTGCTCAGTTGTCGGAAGAAATGAATGTTGCATTGAAAGATCTAGAAAGTACCTACCTTTCGTCTAGCTGGACAAAGCTTCCTCAAGATGATGAGAAAGACAGTGACAACCAACCAATGGTTGATGACAATTAGGAAGATGGGAAAATTTGTAACTTCTTTCAAATTTGTACTCAACGAGTAGTAGCAGCACGTGAGCAATGAAATGCGTCAGTGAAAACATGAAGTGTGCATCTGCAGGCTGTGCGCACATCTCATTCAGCATGTGTTCCAAAAATCTCGCGCCCACGTGCAGCTTTCCAGCACCGTGCTCCATGCACGCTGGTGTGATTCGCGAGCACCACGCATGTTCAATGCAATTTCGAGACTTCCATGGACTCATTGGCGCAGTGCGACGTGCGTGTGGTTCCATGCGTGTGCGAAGCATCACACGTGTTGTGTGCATTGTGTGCACACGCACGTCCATTGTGAGCATGCAAGTGAGTGTCTCTGTGCTGCACGATTTGATCCGCATCAATCCCTTTGCACGTGAACATGATCACGCTGCAATTGTTGTCTCAATGTTCATCACAGAGTTCAACAATGCTGAATGCACGTGTGGCTTTGTGGTGTCATCAATGCCACAGTCAAACGATGCCCATCGCTTGCATTGTGTGCACGCCAAACGTGTGTGCACTCAGCAAGGCCCTGCATGACTGCAGACAAAGTGCAACAATGCACGTCATGCACATTGTGCACGTCACGTGTGCGCACGTCTGTTGTGCATCGCAAATCGCTGGCTGGCCAGGTCGTGATGCGCCATGAGCACGCAAGCACACAGGCTCACTGAACTGCTAGAGAGCTAGCAAGGTGTGCTGACAGTGCTGGTGTGGCACACTGGCAGGCTGGCAGGGCACCACACACGCTGTGCCATGCTGGCCTGCTGCTCAAGCGCTCCTGCAATCGCGTCCACTGGGACCCCCGCAATTCTGGAATTGTGCATTCCTGCCTTTCCGCGCACAGTTTCTGACTGCTGCAACGTGTTGTTGGTGTCGCGCTCGATTGTGAGCTCTGTTGGATCCCTTTCAAAGAGCGAAGGCTGCAAGTGTTGAGTCAACATCGTCGTGTGATGGTTGCCCTTTGGAACTGAGACCACGAGCGCTGTGGCAATCTCTGCTAGCAGCAGCCGTGCGACCAACAGTGCAGGGAGATCTGGAGAGGTGAGAACAATGAGAACAATGATGAAAAACCACATCTCCAAAGTGTGCCAACATGTGCACTTGCAGCACGCCAGCACGGCGTGCGAAGTGCAGTGCCTCGAACTGGCTTCAGGTGGCTTTTTGAGTCTCGGTCAGAGAACGAACCCGTAATTTCGTGGATTTCTTCGATTCTGATTTGTAAATGACTGTCAATTCTTAGTTTGTCGCAGTTGGTGATCCGCATGACGTTTGCGTCATCGCATTTGGCAATATCTTTTTTCATTAAGCACCGAAAAATAAAGTTCCTTTTTCATTAAGATTTTGGCCATTTCAACTTCGGAAATGTTTTTTTGTTGTTGTCGCAGGACTTTAACAACTTAGAATAGTGCGTAATAATCATTTGGATCCGTTACGAACTCATGAAAAAGATCTTTCGAGATCAACCACAAAATCCAACTACCTCACGCACTTTGCAATTAATCGAGACAGCGAAACAACAAGGTAGCTGCGGCGCAATCGAATGACAACTTTCCACTCGGAGTGTTGGAGATTCTCATGAAAGATGGAAGGCTAGTAATGATGATGTATTCACGTGCAAATTTTGTAGATGTCCACTAAGCTTACCAAGTGTTACTTCGAAATGGGAGTTGACGGCAAGTCAATTGGGAAAATCGTCATGGAACTAAGGTTGCGAAAATTTTGTTTGATGCGCTGAGACTGTTTCTCATAGAGTCTCGAAATTTTCAAATTTCCACGACAATAGAGAGAGAGAGAGAGAGAGAGAGAGAGAGAGAGAGAGAGAGAGAGAAAAGGAAATTATCTTGAATCAGATTTTCGATAATGTAGTTTCTATCAAAAGACAAGAGTGTGATTGAACATGACAATCTGCGTCAGGAACGATGTTGTCCCGAAGACATGTGAGAACTTCAGAGCACTGTGCACTGGAGAGAAGGGCTTCGGCTACAAAGGCTCACCTTTCCACAGGTATCGTGAGCACATACATACAAACATGCACACTAAACGAATGTGAATATAATCCAAATACATTGCTGATTCTGCTGTAACCTAAGCTGGACAATGTTTAAATTATACATGTAGGGTCATTCCTGATTTCATGTGCCAAGGAGGTGATTTCACCAATCAGAATGGAACTGGTACGGCAAAACATCTTACGCATTTCGCAACTGTGGGTTAATATTTGGGTGATCATGCATCACTCATACCGCGCGATAACGAGATTCTTATTTCTATTCTTATTTCTGATTTCTCTGGTAGGCGGAAAATCCATTTATGGACACAAGTTTGATGACGAGAACTTCAAACTCCAGCACACTGGACCTGGCATTCTGTCAATGGCCAATGCTGGACCAAACACGAATGGGTACGCAAAGTTTCAGAAAAATTAAGTCGGTTACTTTTGGGTTGGAGAATTTAGTAACTTGAATCAAATCCCACTGATAATGCCGACACATCGGACTGGATGTTTCTGTATGCTGGTGGTGAGTGTGGGTTCGCATGTGCATTTTGCTGTATTGCATCATGTGCATCATCGAGAACGCTGGACCTTCGGATGTCCACATCGTGTTAATTGAAGCTGTAAGGAAGTTGCTGAGTTTTAGCGTGCTGATGTTCAGGTCTCAATTTTTCCTTTGCACTGTTAAGACCAGTTGGCTAGATGGCAAACACGTTGTTTTTGGCAAGGTCTCATCATCATCACTGCTCACCTCAACCACAACCGCAATTCATCTTCATTTCCAGAGACAAACACACAAGTTTGGTCTCAGATCGTGTGATCGCATATTATGGATGTTGGCGTTGAAATCTGACATCTATTTTGAATCTCTCCAGGTGGTCGAAGGCATGAATGTCGTCAAGGCAGTGGAATCTCTGGGCAGCAGTGATGGAAGAACCAAGAAAAAGGTGACCTAATACTGCCGTTCTTGACAGTGTCTCACGCCTTCTGCTAAATTCGCCAGCATTGCATTGTTACATATGTCTGTGTCATGATGAGATCTTCATCTGAACTGTCTTCACTTTCAAAGAGACTGTCATTTCAAAATACGTACTTGTTCACCCATAAAAATTTTACCACGGTCTCACCTACACAGCCCATTACGAGACTCAAATTCATTCCGTATTTGCACAGATTACGATCCTTAACTGTGGTGAATGCTAAGATGTGCTGTGGCTGATCGCCTCAACCCAAATTGAGCATCAGAACAATGGTTCCCATCGGTTTGGCTTGCGCATCATCAAAACTGAAGCCCCAGTATCGCACAGTACAAACAGCATGAACCCGCCTGTTCTTCCAACGCTTGCATTGTTCGAATGTCTAAGTTTCATCAGAGTGAGCACAGCTAGACAGGCGAATAAAAAATTCTCTCCTCCTATGGAGTATGCGCGGTTCCACATGACTACTTTCCATAAACGCATCAGCAGCTACTGCTGACATGCTTAGCAATTCAAGCTCCCGCCATGCACAGCTTGTTTAAAATTTATTTTTTAGAAAATAAACTTTTATGCATACATAGCAGCAAGGGCTCTAAACAATACAGCCACTCAGCTCGACGTACGTACTCCACTGGTTTAGCATAGCAATGGCTGCATCATTACTTGCCATTGTTCGTATTTACATGTACGCGCGCCAAAGCAGTGAAGAAATTGCCTCTGCGTGGCGGTGGATGAGGTACCTGCCGAAATGCACAAGTGTGGCGTCCATTTGTTCAGATAAGGATGAAAACAGATTATGAGGTTGCCTCGACAAGGCACTATAACGGCTACAGTCCCTACTGGGTGGTAAATACATGCTTTCATGATTATTTCTTGTTACAATATACTAGCAGCGGCTAGCAAAGCCATCTGTCATGTTACCTTTGAAGGCGGCACTCCTCCAGAACCAGAACAAACACCATCACTCCCGTCTTCGATAGTGTCACCACCAAATTGACAACAAAATAGAAGATGAACAACGACGACGATGGAAATCATGATGATGATAAGCTGATGATGATGATGATGATGGTGATAGTGGTAATGATGATTGCTTAGCATCTCAAAAAATCGCCAGTGAGAAAGGAGCGACGAACGCACAAAAGAAGAATGTCAAAAGCATTTTATTTTGATGTCTCATCATTTACTTCTCCCCCTCCCGTGATTCTCTTCCGATATTATCATTATATCATCATCATCTTTATTTGCGTTTCACCGCTCGTCTGGCACACAGGCGGTCTATCTGCGCTCATGTCCCTCCCCACGTCCGTCGTACTCTGCAGAAGGTACATGGTGGCGTATTAGTATTTGCTTGGCCAAGCAACATATTTAAAGGAGGCATAGACAAGTGAGAAACAGCGGTGCCCAAGATACACACCAATAATGATAATCTTCACGCCCAAATATAATACAGCAACTCACTCCGCATTCAGGAATCACCACCAAATCACACCGTAGAATATTGCTGCGGCGGGGGTGGTGTTGTCGCCGCCGAAGAACTACTCATCCGTTCATGCATGAGAAATCGTGCACTCGAGGCCTGTCTGTAGGATGGGAGAACAGCGGAAGAGGTACGAGAGGAGGAGGGGGCGATGATATGAGAAGCACGCTTTAACACGGACAGGTATCCAGGAACCGTATGTATTGTGTCGTATACTGGCATTACACGCGCATATCATCATCATTATCATCATCATCAGCACCACCACCACCACCATATTGCACGCACCGTTGACTAAAAACGGTAATTGTAAGGAGAAATGTTGTGTCGTCGACGTGGTCGTCATTCATTGTTATATCTTCGATTGCTACTTACTACTGCAACAGCTACTGCTACCTTATCAATTGGGAGATACAACGGTGGAAGCTCCTAATGGCTGTCATCGGACCGTTTCTCCCTGCGAAGTGCCCACAATGGGGAGGGGGGGGAAGAGAAAGGGTAAGCATTATCATCAAGATCACATGGAAGAAATTTTATGCTCTAAACAAGCAACAGCGAGCTACTGTCTTTAACACCCCCTCCCCTCTCAGCAATGCCTCCCATCATCAATGAATCATCTCTGCTTGTTTTCTGTACGTTGTTCCCCGTTCAGATCCTTCTTCACAGCGACGCGGATCTTCTTCTCACGAATAAGACTAAACATTAACTCCTCCTACAGAAAAACCGTTGTTATTTCCGAAGAAGAGAGCGCGTGTGTGTATAGTATAGGGGGGAGGGGGGGGGGGGCAAGACCTTTTCTGGCCACTCCATATTTAGATATGTTAGGAAGCTTTGGTCGCTAATGACGGCAATCATGATTAGATGGTAATCATAGTGTGGTTTAAATGGCGATGATACGACATTTCAGCACCTCGACCAAAAGGCTTTCGAAAGAAGAAGAGCGTGTGTAGTGTCAATTAAAACTTGCAGCAATGTGGAACTACTAACTACAACATACAACTGCCACTTCTGCTTCCTCCTCCTTATTGTGGCTACGACAAGTACCATTTTGAAGAAACGACGATACACTCTTTCTCTTCTTCTACTTCTTCTTCTTGTTCTCTACTACAACTGCTGTTAACTGGCACTCACTCTTTGACAAACACGATGAGATCGTAGTCCAACAGCAACTTTTCGTCTGAATGAAGAGAGAGGAAGATGACGGGGGAAAGTAGAGAATAATTGCACGGACCATTTTGCTATAGCTGCTGTGTTTTCGAAATGCTACGAGGGGGAGCGGGGATGTGTATTTGTGTGGAAATGGCAAATCATCGAGTCATTGTTCGAAAGTGTTTCTTATAAAGCTGAACCCGCGATGGAGGATTGCAATATAATCACTAGCGATCTTTCGTCAGGGGTACATAGTGATTTCCGTTAGAGGAGTAAAAAGGAATGTTCGGTACTGAGTTGATGGCGGGTGATGGTGGGCGCAGGTCCTTTGAAATCAGTAACAAACGCCTCTTCCTATTCATCCACGCGTACACGACCATGTAACTGTAATGGATGATGACGATGATGAGAAGGAGGATAGGATGTGTACCTTAAACGCCCAGGTAGCTCGAATGGAGCATAACTCTGGCCATATCACCACGTTAAGGTTCTTAGCGATGGCCTGTTCCGACAGGAGAGAGGACGGACAGCAAAGAACGACCGATATCAACAAATAGTAATGACTAACAACAAGAAATTGGGCTTCTGAGGAGTGTGTAAACAAAAACTCTTAGCGCACGATTGAAAGAGCAGTACCGAGGCCACCGTCTCCGCGTTCGGAATAAGTACGCGACGGAAGAAGTCGCTACCGCTCTTAAGATTCTAAGGTTGGGACGAGTGATGCCAGCATGAAGGAAGGAGGGTAGGTAGGAGGGAGAGGGGGGGGGGGGGAGCAGCATATCAGCGACAATCAGGGTGTAGCACGGAACAAGAGGATCGAAGAAGAAGAATGGCGTATTAGTATCACCTATCCATATGATGAACATTACGCATGGTACGACACGAATGGCTCCCCCCTCTCCCCCCCCCCCTTTCTCTCTCTCTCTCTCTCTCTCTCTCTCTCTCTCTCTCTTCTCACGGCTAATGCTGCCGTTCTACTTTGTATTATTATCCTCAAAATTGAGAGTACATTCTCCCTTTTCTTCTTCTTCTTCTTCTTCTTCTTCTTCTTCTATTTCTTCTTCTGTATTTGATAAGTGGAACGGCTTACTACCTCACTGCCCAATCCGTACATATACCAACTTTGGTCATGCAGCATCGCTACCTCAGCCAGAGTCGCTTCGTCTTTGACAACGATGAAAAGAGAACAGAAGAATGATGCAAGGAAGACAACGACAATGATGGAAACAATCTTTTAAAAAGTATATCAAGAGCACTTTGCGACGGCGATGGTATTCGTTCGAAACACAACCAGCGCAACATCAACACACACACTGCGCACACACATATACACACATAGATTCGTGATTGCATAGAGATGAGAGAATCACCGAGTATCTCGCCGCACAACTCCTCCGTGGTCATATTCTCGTAAATATAAGAGATGTTTCGGATACGTTCGGACCACTTCATCAATTCCAGCCTGAGAGATCATTATCATTTCAAATTACCAAGAAGGGGGAGACGAGGAAGGGGGGGGGGGGCATCATCATTTTCGTCATTAGTGTTGTTATTGTTGTGATGGATTATGTAGCTTGCATGCACGCATGCACGCACGCGAATATGCCGTCTGAACTGGGAACATTCTTGATCTCTTTCAGGCCCTGATCAAAGGGAGTTAGGGAGCATCGAGAGGAAAGCAAGGATGTAATGTTTGGAAGGATGAGAACGATGATGATGATCGTAATGATGGCAATTGATAATGATGATGATGATGATAATAATAATAATAATGATAATAATATTAATGATAATAATAATACTGGTTCGGATGGGGAAATTAAAGAGGAGAACAAAGATGTAGCGGCAGCAACAGCAGCACGACCTGACGCAAGAATCCAATGTTGTCGTCCACATCTCCCACCGGAAATAAGCCGTGCCATCCCTGAAAGGTCACATACAACAGTGATTGTGGTGATGATGGTGATGATGATGATGATGGTTATGATTATGATGATGATGATGATGCCCAAACAGACCCCCTCAATTCTCTCGCACACACAGCTTTGTAGAACTAATTCATCAGCATTTTGTTGTGTCCCTTGGGAAAAGCCTCCTCCTCCTATTTCCCTACCACTACTACCATACTCAGAGCCATGTTGCGCGAATCATTCTTGAACGAATTAATCTGGACAAAAACGAGGGTGTGTCGGGAGAGCAGGGGGCGCATAGAAAAGGACGGTGGCAGAGAAAAGCCATCGCAAATCACCACCATTATCATCATCATCATTATCATCATATCTCGACGACGATGACGACTACTACTACTACAACTTCTGCTGCTTCTGTTGTCTTACTAAGGAGGAGGAGGAGGAGGAGGAGGAGAAAGAGTACCTGATGCCACCAGTGTGTCGGGATGAACAAGAGGTCCCCTTTGGTAATATTTACCTTTCGCGAAGATAAGTCGGCCATTCCACAAGTAAGTGAGGTTGGACACACACACACACACACACACAGAGAGAAAGAGAGAAAGAGAGGAGGGGGGGGGGGGGGGAGAAGAGAAGCGACGCAACAAATGATTTCATCGTCGATAAGATGCATCATCATTCCTTATGTGGTATATTTCAAGACAGCCATCATCCCCGTACGTCCCACCCCCCCCCCACCAACGTACCTCGATGACAGGCAGATCAGCGACCAGAGGGTAGACGCTAAGATCCACATGGCGCACGTTTATGGGGGAAAGTCCGAATCTATATGTTGGAGGTGAGGTTAGTGATCATCGCAAAGAGATGGGGAGTAGTTGTGAAGGGAGGTACTTATCGTGATAGTCCATGTACAATCCCAGGGAATGAATAGGATCTGTCATCAGCACCTGCTCAGTGAGGAGGGGGAAGAAGAGAACAGGAAGAAGAAGGTTCAGATGTCCTTTTTTTTTAAATAAACAATAACAACAACAACAACAACAATAGTTGCAACCCTAAGCATTATCAACACCGCCAGGCGAAGAAGACCAATTGCTGTTGCATCACCACTCATACCCACAACCACTGCGAACAACCAATTGCTGTTGCATCACCACTCATACCCACAACCACTGCGAACAACCAATTGCTGTTGCATCACTCATACCCACAACCACTGCGAACCACCACCACTATGTCAGATTCACCGTAAAGCACAAATACACACACACACACACACAAACACACATACGCACACGCACACGCACACGCACGCACAACGACAACGTTCCTCTGACTTCGAGAGTAGTAGCGGACTATCTTAAAGCACCATCATCCTCATCCTTCTTCTTCATCATCATCATCATCATCATCATCATCATCATAACTTCCTCACACCAAGCACCTGCTTGCTGCCGTCGATCATGCCGAGGAGGTTATCATGCGTATCAAAGTGCTGCGAGGACTCAGTGGCGCCGCTGCTAAACCACATGTGAAAGTCGTCGATCTGTCGGAGCGTCCGCTCGCAGAGCATCGGTCGCGGGATCTTGAAGTCTCGGCTACGAAGACAACAATCATAATGATTTGCAGGAGGAGAGTGGAGACGAACAAACAGGTTGTGATAATGAGAATTGAGACGGTGGCAGGGAAGAGAATAATGATGTCTTTTAAGCAATCTAATGCACCGTTATCTTGGTGTCAGATAGCGTATTAAATGCGCGTGCACACACACACACACACACACATACATAACAGACTTTCAAAATAGAACAACTTTTTATATTTTCCATATATTCCCCAGAAACCCTCAAAGAATTATAGATAGATGTGAGCTCGGAAAGTCGAAGTTGATTGAAATGAAACTTTTTTTTCTTTCTAAAGGATTCGCACAAAACCGGAGACGTTCTGGATCTATAGAATTTATGACGTAGTATGGATCGTCGTGGTATCTGGAGAGAGATGTAAGAGGGAGAGAGGGGGGGGGGGGGGGGGGATGAGAACAAGACCAGCCAGAAAGAGAGTCGTGAAAAGTGGAAAATGTGCACAAAAAGGAAGAAGAAGAAGAAAAATGGGATAATGTGAAAGTTTCTGTCAGCTATGTCAATCTATATCTTATCTCCCTCTCTCTTTCTCTCTTCCTCTCTCCTGCCCTCCCTTCCCCCATCTACTAATTTGTTCTTCTCTCGTCTTATATTGTAATACCTTCCTAAGAACTCCTCAAACGTCATGTTGAATACATGCGGACCCCTGTCGTTGCGACTAATCGTCTTTTGCTGATTAACGATTAAATCGAAGTAATAATGAGAGGACGAATAAGGAAACGTTCAGGCAGGATTACCACTATACCTTCAGTGTATGTGTAGTGGTTGCGTGCGCGTTGTGTTGTGTTGTGTTGTGTTGTGTATAGTAGTTGCGTGTGTATGTTGTGTATAGTGGTTGCATGTGTGTGTTGTATTGTGCTCTACTGTGCTGTGCGTGTGTGTGTGTGTGTGTGTGTGTGTGTGTGTGTGCATCACCGTTTCTACGATAGGTTTCCACGCACGAATTTCCTCAAAGCTCATGAAGTATTCATCCGTCCATTTATCAGGAAGACCGCCATCCATGTGCATACACCCACGCATGACTACTGGCTTGTGCCGATAGACATATCTGACGATGATGAGCATTAATACTGATGATGATGATGATTGTGGAGGTGCTTGTACTGATATTGGTGATGATGATATAAATCACGCCACATAACGCCACAGCACGCATGCGCGCGCGCAGACACACACACACACACACACATATATATACTCAAACTTACACTATACATAGAGATACACATACACTGCACATACACATAGTGAGTATTACTCTTTGAGGAAGACGTCTGGCTCCATACATCCCTCCACTTCCTCGATCCCAGGATCTACTTGGCCCTAAAACGACGATGACGATGATGACGACACACCACACACACACACACACATAAATATATATATATATATATATATATATATATATATATATATACATATATATCTGTGTGTGAGAGTGAGCTTGGCAGTAGACTATCACCAGAAGTTGGGGTCGGTAATAATGACAAAAATGAATCGAAACCTGCCCGCGTGAGCAAACGAAGATGATTTTCTTACAGTGACCTGCTTTCCGAAGTAGTCGAGGTGGCCCTTATACTTTTGAGGGTCCTGAGATGTATATATGCTTTGTTGTGAGCTCCCTCCTTTCCTCTCTACCTTCCTTTTCTTCTCTGTCCCTCCCCCATTATTTACTTATCTTTTGTTGTTGCGATACCTGCTCCCTAAGGGAGTAGCTGGTGGCGTTGCAGCTGTGCACGTTACAGACGGATTTGTCTGCAGAAGTGCCAGGTTCGTACTTTCTCAGCTTGTCTAATTTATAAACGAAAGCATACGTGTGCGTATGTATTCTTGATGGATGAATGCCTGCGGTTACCTTCGTAGAAAGCCTTGTTCTTGGCCTTGAAGCAGTCCATATCTCTGACCAACTGGGTTGAGTATGAAACACACACGCAGAAAGGGGGCGGGGGGTTACAAGATCGACCATCAATTTTTCCTAAATTGATCAGTGCGACTGCTCAAACGAAGCACGAAAACTACTACCGAGTTGTGCGTTCTTTCAAGAATGCAGGTGTCCGTGGAGAGTGGCGCGGCGGCAAGCGGAAGGATGACTTGGCAATAGACCACTAGGGCCCTGGCCATCCGAGCCATCTTTCTTGTATGCGGGTGGATATCTCCCTCCTGACACGTCACAACGACAGGGGGAGGCGAGCGAATATGAGTCTTGAGGAAATCCTAGATATCTCCACCAATCTCCAACTGATCTCCAACCGTTCTTTATCATTTTATCCCGGTGATTTATACTAAATCCCGGTTTTTACGTCTTCTTCGAAATCCGAGCTCTCCTGGGAAATGGAGGCCGTCGCGCTTGTAAGTGGTGGCAAGGACAGCTGCATGGCGATTCTGAAGAGCCAGCAGTATGGCCACCGGATCGTCGCCATCGCAAACCTTATCCCTGAGAATACTGAACATGACGAGGTTGTAGCTAGGACTTGATACAGCCGTTCCGCTCCATCATCCAATTCTTGTTAATCCCGATCAACCACGTTAGGTTGACAGCTACATGTACCAGACAGTCGGCCATAGCATCATCAAGGTGTTGGTCATCAAAGTTATAGTATAGTGCTTGATCATTTTTTCCAAAATTCTGTGCTGAAGTTATTCAAGATCATGCATTTACATCCTCCATATAGACCATAGCCGAAGCCATCGGTGTACCTCTCTTCCAGCGCAAGATAAAGGGCAAGCCGATCAACACGCAGGTCCTTCAATTTCCCATCGGAAAAATTCACTGTGGGGGGTAACACGTATTCTCTTTCCAACCACCAGTTGCAATATTCGGCCTCCTCGTTGGCGGAAAAACAAAAGGGCAGAGAGCTTTTGCTAGACGAAGTCGAAGACTTACATATTCTCCTCGAAGAGGTCTTATTGTTGCGCGCCAAATATGTCGCAGCGGGCAATACGCCTCTATCTAAAGACAACCCAATGAATTTGAATCTATTCTTCCAATCTTGTGAATAACAACAATGACAAACAATATTAGGTCACTAAGGCACTGCCGTCCATCAAATGCGTGTGCTCCGGCGCAATTCTCTCTAATTATCAGAGAAACCGTGTGGAAAATGTATGTGACCGGCTCGGGCTTGTCAGCTTGGCGTACCTGTGGCAACGCGATCAGTCTGATTTGCTGAGAGAAATGGTGTTTGATGCCGGTATCGATGCAGTACTAGTTAAAGTGGCTTCTATGGGACTTAATCCTCATAAGCATCTTGGAAAGAGCCTGAAAGACTTATACCCCTTTCTCACCGGGGAGTTCAAAGATATGGGGTGTGTGCTCTAGAGAGTCCTCATCGTTTGTGAAACTGTGGTGCTTCATGCCGTCAGCTCCTCATCCTCCTCCTCCTCCTTCTCCTCCTCCTTTTCCTCTAAGGCTGTTTGCTGGGTTCCCTTTTTTTATAGGTGTCATCCGTGTGGTGAGGGCGGTGAATATGAAACGCTCACGCTAGATTGTCCATTCTTCCGCAAAACCATCCAAATCAACAAGTCAACGCTCGTGGGAGATCTTACCACTGATATAGCCCCCGTTGCGCTCCTTCGCATCGAAGATGTCTCGCTCATACCAAAGGGCGGGGGGGGGGAGAAACGCACGTCGCTAAAAGGACATGTGGTTAAAGGGGACGGACAGAGTCCCACGACGCCGAAGAAGGGCGACGTGAAAAGGACCAAGAGGAGATATCAGGCAGGTAAACGCGACGGCAGGATGCAGCTCTTATTGTACAAAAGGCTGAGCGTCCTACATGTTCATCCTTTCTCTCATTCTCTCAGAGAGTCTTGTTGACGACGAGGAGGAGAGAACGAAGAGTTACGAGGGCGACAGAGCAAGCGCCCAAGTGCCAATTGAAGTAGGGGTTGATGAGGTAAACATCTAGAATTAAATCATTCCATTGCCTGTGCGATGCCCATAAACCATCATCTTCTGGCTAGGTGATATACTTACATGGTGAGGGGAGATCAAAGCAATCATCATCATCCTCCTCCTCCGACGATATTGGGGAGTTGATGCACGAGGCGATGCAACGACTGAAGCTGGAGCTGAGTCGATTCTGCACACGAAACAGTTGCTGCGAGAAAGGGGGGAAACAACACGACGACGACGACCGGAAGGAGCAGAAGAAGACGGAAGAAGAAGAAGGAGAAGATGATGATGATGATGATGGAAATGACGAGCACAATAGCACCAATCGGGAGTGGTTCTCCATCCGTGATGTCTTTTACGTCCATATTTATCTCCAAGACCTCAAGGACTTCAAGGTATCATCATCAGCATCATCATCATCATCAGCTGCTCCTGCTGCTGCTGCTGCTGTGGGGTGTGGGGGAAGACTGAGAAGATACCAATGTGTCAACAAGCATGCATGCGCATATCATGGTTTTTGGGTCTGTCCTAGTGTTGTCGTCGTTAATGTTGGGTTGTCTTTGTTTATGCTTTGGAACAACTACCCTGATGTTACTGTGTGTGTGTGTGTGTGTGTGTTTGTGTGAAAAGGCCGTCAATAGCGCCTATGTGAAGCACTTGGCTCCCGTCGACGCTCCGTCCCGGTGCTGCGTCCAAATGCCACTGCCGGAAGGAGTAAGAAGATTACCTCGTAGCGGAGACTTTATTGTCTTTTCACCCCTTTATATTATGTCTACATGTACAATACCGTATATTCATTTCGTCCATATTAGTCCTCGCTATTCTCTCCCTCCTTTCCCTCCTCCTCCTTTTCCTCCTTCTTCTTCTTTTCCTCGCTCTCTCCCCCCCCGTTTCAACGATGACGAACGCCACAAACTCCCCAACTTTCCTAAAATCTGCCACGTCCTCCCCCCACCAAAGGTTCGTGTTCGAATCGAAGTTTGCGCGAGCAAGGGCAGACGGCGCGTGCTGCACGTGAGGAGCATCTCTGAGTGGGCGCCAGCTTGCATAGGCCCTTATGCTCAAGCCAACCTCTTGGAGAAGGCAGGGCTGCTCTTTCTTGCCGGCCAAATCGCATTGGATCCCCCCACGATGAAGATGATTCGGGGCAGCAATGGCATTAACGACACGAAGCAGCGAAGAAGCAGGGAGAGGAGGACCTACCACCAACAACAACACGACGGCAGTGATGACGACGAAGGCGAGGTGGAAGGGAAGGAGGGGGGGGGGGAGAGGGGGAGTAGGAATACATTGGTGACGGAGCTGGATCTTGCGTTTGAGATGTCACGATGTCTTCAGCATTGTGAATCGGTACTTCGTGTTATGGGTTCAAAGATTAGCAACTGTGTAACGCTAGTCGTCTTTTGGTGCTGTAGCGACGGTGATGATGATGATGATGATGATGATGATGATGATGGAAGTGATGGCAAGGAGCATCGACAACAGAAGATGACTCTGAGCGCCGTTCAGACCGCGTACAAGAAAGCGATTGTGAGACTCCTAGGCAAGGAGGAGGGAGGAGAAGGAGGTGGAGGAGCGGGGGGGGGTCATATCCAGACGTTGTATATTCCAGTCTCGTCGATACCAAGGGGTGGGCGCGTTGAGGTACAAGCTATTGCTGTGACGAATGACTTCGTCAAGAAGATGCGAACAGGGAGCAGCAACGGCATGATGTGGAGGCTGCGACAAACCGCCGTTGATAAGGGGATATTTGCACAGTCGTCATCATCACCATCATCGTCATCATCATCATCGCCATCCTCGGCACCGCTGTTGTGGAGCATCAAGACCGATGTGTGCAAGACGCGCAATGGCAGGTACGTGTCATCATTTACAACTATTGCCGTTGACAGGCAGGGCAGCATGAGCAACGTGATATTGAAGAAGCAAAAGGAGGAGGAGGAGGAGGAGGAGGAGGAGGAGGAGGAGGATTGGCAACGCTCGAATCAATTGCTTAAGCAGTTGGTGCCGAAGACCGTGAAGCAGATAATCCAAACTATTCGCAGCAGCAGCAGCAGTGGTAATAGTAATAGTAGGCATGGTGGCAGTGGTAACAGCGGCTATCATAGCGAGGGAAGCTGTGCAGCATCCCCCTCCGTCTTCTCGTTTCGAATATTCCATCATCCAAATTACGAGTGCGGTCATTTAGTCGGCGCGCTCCGGGAAGCGCTGGGGTCGGCAGCAATCGAGAGGAAGGATACCAACATAAAGGGAATGACTCCGACGAAAGCCTTAACCACGATACCCTCCCCCCTCCAGCTCCCCCTTCCCGAAAGGAGTGGGCTGTTGTTGTCAGTCCATCTTACGTTCGTCAGGCAACACTCCCCAGTGGATAAAGATGGCTATGATGATGATGATGATGATGAGGAGGAGGAGGGTGGAGAGAGAAAAGACGGAAATGGAGATGAGGAGGAGGAGGAGGAGGGGGAGAGGAGACGCGTTGAGAGACTGCGCAGGCTACGCCGGGTCATGCGAGGACGAGGAGGAAGAGATGATAGAAATAAGACGCCGATCATTAACAATACTGAGGAGGAGGAGGAGGAGGAGGAGGAGGAAGATGAAGATGAAGATGAAGATGAAGATGAAGATGAAGATGAAGATGACGATGCAACTGGAAGCTTCAATGCATTTTCAATGATTTCTAAGGGGCAGTAGTACCATCTAGTAGTGTATAAGCAGGTAATTAGGCCATGCTACAATGCATGTGGTGAGTGGATAGCGCATGCATCCTTCTCTAGTTACTGAGCAAATGTGACACATTAAGGTGTGATGATGAGCGTAAAATTATAAGAGACATAAAGTCCATTATAATGTTCGTTCACAATCTTGAGCACAGTGTGTGCATGTGTGTAAGACGGATGTAATGAATCAATTAAATTTGTTTAAATGTCATCGCATGTGTGGGTATGAATACTTGTGCACGTCGGTTCAGACAACAAGTAACATTTGCACCTCGCGCACGCCGCTACATGTGGCACATCTTGACATGATGTTTCTGTGTGCATGCCTTCTATTTCGCATTGCAGATTTTGCAGCATGAAGTGTGTCTGGGTAACTGGGTAACTTGCACACATAACTAACTCCCATGCATGTCTAGATGTGCAAATAACACGAGTCTAGAAGTAATGCTCATTGCTTGATTGGTGCCGCGGGCTGAAAGCACCGGGGTTAGGCAATTGATGCGTGCAAAATGATAGAATCGAAGAAAGCATGGAAGCACATTTCAGAGAAGGGGGTGAAGTCAGTTGGAAAGTGCGCGGCTTTTGAAACGACAGGACTTTGCAAAAGAAGAGTGGTGTGGTGAACAGTGGTATGATGAGAATTCACAGTGCGAACTGATTCATTCATTAGACCTTTTGTCCATGCAATCATCGTGGATGACTCAATTTAAATTTAATTTCTATGCGCATGCAACGAATTACGATTAAATCAAAGATAATCGTCATCAATTGCTCATCTTCTCGACCCTCCAAGTTGAGACTTCTTCTTTTCGCTCAAGCAACTGTTCCTCGATTGTATCTTTCATTACAATTCGGATCACAGTAAGTCTTTTTTCTTGACCCTGGCGATGAGCCCTTCCAATCGCCTGAGATTCAACGGCGTCAGCCTCTTCTTTTGTTCCTGGACAAGGATCCAAGAGGATGACATGAGAAGCTTTCTGAAGATTTGCACCGGAAGCTGCATTCTCGAGGGATAGCATGATGACCTTACAATCGTCGCTGCGATTGAATCTCTCCGTCGCCTTCGTACGAATATGTACGTTTCCCCTACATTCGACAAACTGAATGCTGTTTTTACGCAGCAACGCCACCAATCTCTGGAAGATCATTGACCACTGTGAGAATAAGATAATTCTCGACTCTGGTTTAGCTAGTAGCTCTTTCAATTTTCCGATCACATAGGCTAGTTTAGAGCCATTCTCTTCAACAATGTTGCTGTTCTTCAGATAACTCTGAACCTCTGGATCTTCGTATGTACCCACAGTATATTTGTCAGCAGTGGGCACATCTAACTCCTCACTCACTAATCCTCCTTCAAGAATCGGTCGGTAATAATCCTCACCGAAAAACGGTCTATAATAATGCCCAGTGTTAAAATCATCAGGATTACCTCCGATCATCTTCCGATCTGTGATTGTGGCATGAAAATAACCCCTAAATATCGTCAGTCAGTCAGTCAGTCAGTCGGAATGAAGAATAAAGGGAGAGGAGAGCAGGAGAAGGAGAGGAGAGCAGGAGAAGGAGGAGGAGGAGGAGGAGGAGGAGGAGGAGGAGGAGGAGACATGGGAGGTGACGACGACGACAGCTATTATCTTTATTTATGTATCTATTTTTCAGGACAGCAACCATCATCGCTTCCATTTACTACAGCTACTACTACTTACTACTACTACTACTACTACTACCACAACTACTACTTTTACCTGTCAATATCTTCACCTAAAGCAAAATTAAAAGGGTCGCAGTATTTTCTTAGTGCTAGCAGTCGCATCAGTTCTTCTTCGTGCGTTTCATCGCCGGCTAATACCCTCAGCTCCTTCTCTGTCTTATACTCTCCTCCTCCTCCTCCTCCTCCTCCTCCTCCTCCTCCTCCCCCCGCCGCACTTGCTAGCTCTTCCTTCAATTCCCGGATATTCTCAGGATCTGAGTAATAATCCTCCCAAGCTTCAGACGAGTCGAGACGGCTGCCGTGAATATGTGACCTCGCGAAAACGTACAAATCGAGGAATGTGGCAGGTTCTAGCTTTTTACTACTGCTCGTCCCAAAGAGGTGGCGTTCCATGCGACGCCTCGCATTTGTAAGGCGGAGAGCGTATCGATAACATCTCTCATCATGATCCCATCGAGTGGAATGATAACGATACTCTCCATCATAAGAAACTATATATCTCTTTGCAAGCGACATCAGCATCCGAATGCGGGGTACAATGGCTTCCCGGTCCATTTTAGAGCGTTCATGCAGCCTCTCCATCCTACGGCACTCCTTTTCAGCAAATTTTCTCTCCCCCTCCGTTAAAGCTCTTAGCTCTCGCCCAGAAGAACTCCAGCTAGAAATACTACCAGAGCTAAGAATCGTGCTGAGTTTCACTATGGACTTTCTTGTACTCCTCACGTTCGCATCGAAGTACTGCACATCACGGCGCAACGATCTAATCTTTAATCGGAGTTTCGAGCGAAGATCTGTTGCTAACGTATCTCCAACGCATCGCCAACCACATACTTCTCGTATCTTGTCGTCGTTCATGCCTTCCAGTACCGCCAAGTCGTGCCTGATATTTGTTGGATGTTGATAAAATGTTAGGAAGTTTGCAGTTTATGTAGCTGAGAAGCAGCAAAATTAGCTAATAATAGCTAACCAAGATCATCATCATCATCACCATCTTTCCCTACTATCGAATCCTCTTCGCTATAATATCTCTCATTGAACAGAAGAGAACCGTCTACTACACTAGCTACTAACACTACTAATTCATTACATCGCTCTTTCTATGGGATGCATCGCCAACTTTACGATTTCGGTTTTGTAGTCCGGTATTTGATAGCAGTCTCTGACGCTAAGTTTGGTATACCTACAACACAGAATTATAGTCGTGAATAATACAGCAGCAGCACTACCACGAGCCCCAGCAATTGACCCAGAAATGTGTGTGTATATATAAATATATATATATATATATATATATATATATATATATATATAGCCAAAGAAGTATGGCATGATTAGTATACACCTACCGACAGAATAGGCGTGAATACAGCATATGATCTAGAAATGACCCCAACCGGGTTAGAAGAATGCTGCTCTCCCCCCCCTCATTATCATCATCGTCTGCCTCGATGATCGGCTCATCATTAAAGTTTGCGGAGATGAAGCGAAGCGCGCCCTTTGGGGTCTGCATCGTATCCGTGAAGGGCGTTCCAGTGAGGTACCATCTCGTCCTGGATTTTATCGCCATCAACTCGCTGATAACCGTCGTCTTGTGCTTGGCAACATGGGACGATGAGAATAGCTCATGGCCCTCGTCTAGAACGATTCGATCGAAGAAGAACATCCCTAGACCCATGTGAGAGGTGGGGCCACGAATGTAGTTGTCAAAGGCCGCGATTCGCTGCTCTGTATCGGCCTTGATGGAGCAGCCAGCCATGGCGTGGTATTTCCAGTTCAGCAAGAGCTGAACAGAAGCGATGATTATGTCCGCATTCTGAATAGCCTCAACGCTGAGCTTGGAAAATTGGGGCGCAGTGGTAACGAGGTAGATCTTGGGTTTGTGGGGATAATCAGCCCTGAGGTGCTTGGCAACCTCATCTCTCCACTGCTTCGCCAGATGGGAGGGACACACAATCAAACTACATCGGGTTGCGATTCGGTTCTCAATTAGCTCAACCTGTTTACTACTACTACCACCACTACTACTACTACTGCTGCTGCTGCTGGTGCTGCTACGGGTTGACCCCTTGTGCTGCTGCTGCTGCTGCTGCTGCTGCTGCGCTTTTATTCGCCTGTGCCTCTCTAGCAAGATCAGGGATAAAGTCGTTAGCGTCTTTCCCAGCCCCATTTCATTTGCAATGATACCACCTTTGAACCCAAAGAACAGGTTGTTGCTCCTCCCGCCATAAGTACCGCCACCACCACTACTACCACTACTACTACTAGCGCTTAGCCGGACATCCTTCCTCCACCAATCGAATAGAACTGGAGAATCTTCCCCACGACCAGGAAGCTTAAGAAAGGTTTCAGGTACTTTGTAGACGATATTTCCAGTCACTTCCGCCTCGATACTCTGGGCCCATCTACAATATAGTAACATTGAAACGCACGCTAGCAACATACATTTATATTGCCTGGCTACACTAAATCGCGCCACTGGTGACGATCCATAAATTTGACATTAATTCTCTGTCTCTCTATTCCCCCCCCTCTTTAAATGCTTCTCTTTCTCTCTCTTTACAACACGTACAGAAGGGTTCGGAGCTGATAGGAGTGCAGATTCGATTGAAAGATCTCCTTCAATGCTTCCTCGGTTGTTGTAGCACGGCTGTGGCCCTGCCATCCCTCTGAAACTTGTCTCTTTATCATGCGAGAAACTTCGGAAACATTGCGCACCAACTTATTACTTCCGTTGCAATGGGGGTCTTCTCTACGAGGGGGGTCGCATCATTGAAAACAAAAAGAGAAGGAAAGTGAGAGCGTATATGCATATGCGTTAATTTATGAGCCAAAACAAAAACAGCATGATGATATCTCCAGTCCAAAGGTAACAAAGTAGCATGCACCAAACAATAACGATATCTTTCACACCTCCTCCCCCGATTTTGGGAATGAGTGAGGCAGAATTTTTGACAACAAATGTGAAAATGTGATATATATATATATATATATATATATATATATATAAATGTGTGTATACATATGTGTGTTTGTGTGTGTGTGTGTGTGTGTGTGTGTTTGCGTGGAGAGAGAGAGAGAGAGAGAGACTGTGCTTTATTGTTAATTCATGTTTATCGGAACAATGATTTTCATGGTTTTACCTATTACGATGTCCTGATACGCTGTCCTGATTGAAAAAGATCATTATGGTCAACGTGGCTCATAAGAACATGCGCTTATATAAGCAGACGCTTACTAACTGCTACCGTACCTGGGATTCTCATCGTCAGGCTATCCCTGATGAAGTTAGCATAGACTTAATACCATATAAGCTACATGTTCATCATGAGACCTCTCTTCTACGACTGCCACACCCTGATATTGATGCCTCACCTGGATACTATGGCCCAATCCGCTCCAAGGTAGAGCGACTCCACCGCACCCGTGGCCCACCTAAGCATGGATTATAGCACCTCACCAGACAATGATACTAGGTTAGTAAACGACATCCTTCTCGTCTGGTGGACGTATCATGACTATGAGAGGGAAGAA
>ADNK01000125.1:22500-28992 GCA_000320545.1 Bigelowiella natans CCMP2755 | reverse complement strand
CCACTGCATCATACACCTGGAGAAAGCCCTCTGCTAGTACCTGGAAACCCCCATTCTAATTTATTTTCCAAGCGTACTTGCTGTCGTAGGGAGAGTGGGGGAAAGTACAAGAGGAATAAATTTTCTGAGTCGCAGCGTTTATATTACGTGTCTAGATAGCCCTCTATGAGGCGGCTCAGTACCTTGAATACAGTAGGACCGAATGTGAATGGTGTGGCAGAAGGAGCCTGCGTGCATGTATCGCAGTGAGCATTATGTTAATTGGATATAGATCATTCAAGTGCGGTTCGGTTGACATATGAAGGCCAGGGAAAGTAAGGACAGATGCATTCGCCGCTTTGTCGATGTTCAACGAGAAGAATTTATAATTTTCACGGGGATATATATAAATATCTTTTTGTGCTCTTACATCACAATTAAATTATATAAGTTTGAAGATACAAAATAAAATAAGCTGTACCGCCGTGGTTGGATTGCATGTAACTGTTGGAACCCTTGATGGAGGAAATGATGGTCCTGGTTAATGCCATATTCAAAATCAATTACTCTACCAAATCATCCAAATAAAATTCGTTTATTTTATATATGTGCTTTATTCAGATATGCGAAAATTGCTGTATTATTACCATGTAATTATTATATTATCTATACTTCTAACAACTCAGCACTACGGTATTAAAAGTAATGATAGTAGTCCCTACCCTGGCTGGGGGACTTCGAGGGATTACAAGTGCTTGTTGGAGTGGATGTTCGTGGTGAAAGAGTAGGAGCGGACGTTCGTGGCGAAAGAGTTGGCGATAGCGACGGCACTGTAGTTTATAGGATATTGCATCGATATTACACTTGGGTCTGCTTTCAGGCATAAAATTTAAGGGGTTCAACCTTGAGTTGTCGGACATCTCGAGCTTGGAACTGCTGTTGGGTTATACGTATTGGTTGGAGCACAGCTCATAGGACTGAAAGACGGCCTTCCGGTAGGGGCTGCAGTAGGAAAGAAAAAATAAGACAAAGTTCGTTCCAGCGCTTGTTTTGAAGGCGTATTTCTTATTTATGTAAAGTTTGCTTATTAGAAACAAGAGACAAAGTATTAGTCGATGTAGGGCATCTTACTGTGTGAGGGGGACTTCGAGGGATTACAAGTGCTTGTTGGAGTGGATGTTCGTGGCGAAAGAGTTGGTGATGGTGACGGCACTAGAATTGATGACCAGATTTGAGAATATAGTGTTGTTAGAAGGTTAAGCACCAACATAAGCATAATGCCGAACAAATAATACGTAAAAAATAGCGGGTATCCCCACCTTGAGTTGCCGGACTTGCTGTTGGGCTGAACGTGACATTGTGGATAGAGCTCCTTGGACCTGAAGACGGTGCTGCAGGGATTATTGATGGAAAAGTGTTAGTGCCTGGTCATGACAACAATACCTCGGCGTTTGATATATGATGAAGCAAGGAAACTAGAAGTATCAGAAGGGATCAAGGGTTACTCACCGAAAGTGCCTGCTGAGACAACGGGACACAGACTCGGACTTCCTACGAATGGCGTTACGAATAAAAGTTAGATTTGCATTGCCATGTATCTAGTACGTTAGATGTGAAGTGTCAACCTGTAGCCCGCGTGCGCTGGAACAGCAACAGTAAGAATAAAAAGTGCCGTGGGAGCTGGCCTTTCATAGGTCGGGCTTCATGGCACCGCCATCATTCTTTCTCCCGCATTAGCTCGTAGTACATGTTTTATTTGGCTGAATTGCCCTAGATTTCATGCCAAAAATACACTTAAAACTGTTTTTTCCCCCAATTTTCTACCTTCGGTTAGCCCTAGCAGCGAAATTGATGGAGTTCCTAAATACCATGACCTGAGAACTACTCGTACGAGGCATCAGTATCGAGGATCTAGTTCCTGCGACAAACATAATACCATGTCACGTACTAAAAACTTCGCCAAGAGAAATGTCTCAATGTAACTGTCCAGTTTTCGGAGAGTCTTAATTGATGATTACTTAGAAGTTAGTTTAGATGAAATACATATAGTTGTCGCGATACAAAATTAAACACAATTTCACAAAAACGTGACTTCAGATTTCCCAGGACCTTTTTGTGTCTAAACTGGCTTCACTTGATGACGTTGGTAGAAAAATGGTCTGAGATCATCAAAACTCTCGCGGAAAAATGGCGGAGGAGCAACCTCCTGCGGCTCCTTGGAGGGAGGTCCTGCTGCGATACCAACTATGAACTGATCTAATCATCCCACGTCTTCGACAATTAGGTTAAAACTAAGGATGGTCGAACATATTACTGGAATAAAGAGACAAACGCAACGCAGGTTTCTTGATGGACGTTTATTACCCTTATCCTGATAACACAATGCGCTCAAACCGAGAATTCCGATAGATAGATAGATAGATAGATAGATAGATAGATAGTGTTGGTAGAGCCTTTTCATGAATCGTACTGAAACTATTTATTCTTTAGTGGAGCAAGCCAGAGAGTTCCACATCTTCGCTCAAAGAGGAGATGGAAAGGTAAAAAGCGCGTATATGAATCCGTAGTCACTTTCTCATTTTGCATCTTTCGATATTGATCATAGGAAACTGGATTTCGCACTGTTCGATCCCAACCAAGATATAGAAGATAAGGTTGCCGTAAGAATCTCGTGTTATTATCAACACACTCAAAATTTTTCGTTTTGGAAAGGAGAAAAAGGACGCTTCGGACGAGAAAGCTACGCTATCTATCCGAGGTTACTTTTGCAAGATTTATAAGGTTCGTTTCCACATTCTAAATATATTCAATGTTATTGTAAGCTTGTCGAAAAATAGTGTGAATGGGATGTGATTTATAGGATCCGATAACAAGCAATGCATATTAAGAAAAATGATGATGATGATGATGATGATGATGATGATGACGATAATCTCGATGTTTGTGTCATTTACGTGCATTTTGTAGAAGTTTGCATTTTCGTGCTCTCCTTTGTAAACATTCCGAGAGATGTAATAGAAAACCAGAGAAAAGATGGAAGAATGGTGAAATCTTTTCACATTGGTCCGCATCATCATCGCTTGAATTGATTAGGATGACGCCACGGCAATGCGTCTAGATCAAGGTAAGGCGATGTTCAAATCATTATGCATAAATACGCATAAAGATCATGGGAAGTGTATTGTATGTGGGTGTTACTGACGTATGAAAAATAGCAGGCATTTTGCATTCGTCTCCTGAATTTGGCATGTCCTTAACTCTCTCTCTCTCTCTCTCTCTCTCTCCTCTCTCTCTCCCTCCATTCTTAGGCGCCCACTTAACACCCTGGAATGATGATGACGAAGTCAAGGTTGTTTGCTTTAAAACACATATACTACATATAATAATACGATTTTATATTGTTATGAAAGCATTGATTATTTTGCCGTAATACGGTAAGTTATGGGGTCAAAAAACCATAGATATCGAGATTTTCTGCTTACTTTGAATACTAATCCTACCTCCACTAACTTACTCTTTACTTTTTTGCTGTATGATGACTACTGTGCTTTGAATTCCTCTTCTTCCTCCACCTCCTCCTCCTCCTGCTCCTCAGATTGACAGATTTGATGTGCGGGCAATAATGACTCCAGACATGATGAAGGACGTCCTATCAACGTAATGATTGAGGATAGCAGTATAGTTGTCATTTTAACGACCTCAACCAGCCACATTTCGGGTTTAAAATACCTTTCTTCTTTCTTCATTTTCATTTCTTTCTTGTTCTCTACTCCCTGATAGCAAGGACAATGGAGCCGCAGAAGGAGGAGGAGGAGGAGGAGGAGAAGAGGGTGTTAACGATAAAGTTTTAGATAAGTTTCGGTATGCAGACTACCCAGGATGGAAGCTGAATTCTGTCACGAGAGTGAGGTCCCTAATTCCGTTGATGTATGATCGTACATAAATCGCGTGCACACAACACTCGCACGCATAAAGCGAGAGAGAAAGGGGGGGGGGGGGGGTGAGACTCAGAGTATATTCTAAAAACCTTAACTACGTGGTCATATTATCCGTGGTAATGGTGGTACTAGTAGTCAGTGGTGGTGGTACTACTACTACTACTACTACTACTACTACTACTACCAGTAGTAGTAGTAGTAGTAGTAGTAGTAGTAGCAAACACTAGTAGTAGTAGTAGTAGTAGCAAACACTGCCAGCTACCAATGATGATGGATAAATGTATGCAAGCATGCGGCCTCCTTCTGAATTCAGAGGTATTAACGCCGTGGGGCACCTTAATCGCAAGCCTGTTATTTCTCATCGCCTCCTCCAACACATTCGTTAGTTTCATCAAGAATACGGATGTAAGGCACGATCCAAGCAAGGTGCTTACCGCTGCTCCTCCCCCCCAACCGCAGCAGGAAGGGGGAGGAGAGGAAGAAGAAGATGAGAACAAGCCCCCCTCTCTCTCCTCTTCAAACGGCGAAGGCAGCAACGGGAAGTTCCTTATGATGCCCCCTGGAAAGGTGGCGAGGAGAACAACTCTAGAGCAGCCCTCCTCCTCCTCCTCCTCCTCCACCTCCTGAACGGCGATGGATTCCGGATTAAGGAACAAGGGAGTCATCATTGCTCCACATGGTGGAGTTCCAACCCGGTAAGATAGGGTTTCAATTCAAGGGACGATTAGTTACAAAGGTAGTACATCATTTAGTAGTTGTAGTAGGAGAAGAAGAAGTAGTAGTAGAAGAAGAAGTAGTAGAAGGAGGAGGAGGAGGAGAAGCACAAAGCAACTAGCAACGTGTATGTATTAACAGCACCTATGAAGCATCTAATAAAGGCAACACACTCACATACTCTCTCTCTCTCTCTCTCTCTCTCTCTCTCTCTCTCACACACACACACACACACAGAGAGAGAGAGAGAGAGAGAAGGGGGGGGGGCAGCATCGACACCATCACCCACCTACCACCACTACATCATAGGTAGAAGAAGGTTTTCAAGCGCATAAGCACGGCATTCAGCCAGGATGGAGATTGGTACCACCACCACCACCACCACCACCACCAGCAGCAGCAGCAGCAGCAGCAGCAGTATTTGTAATAATGAAGATGATGATGGTGATGATGATGATGATAATGATAATGAAGAAGGAAGGCAGCTACTGCATCGTTGTAGCAATGTCGTCGCATTCCTACAGCATAGAGGGGGAAAGGGAAACACCGATTATTACCTTTTATTATGCCGGCGTAGTCCGTATGTCGGAGGAGAAATGCCGATGTCTTTACGTCTTGGAGTTTTTTGCTTCTTCTCCTAATAATAAGTATAAGATCTGTCTTTTAACCCTAATTTATCGCACCTATACACACATATATATATATATATATATATATATATAATATATACATTTGTAGTCGACTATAGACCAGAAACCAGCACCAGAAGCCACAGCGGAGATAATAAAGGTGGCTTGTAGCAAATCAATCCAAACTACCGTGCCTAAGAGTGTTTGTGTCTTTTTCATCTACTCCTAATTTTCGTTTCCTTTGTTGCTGTTGGTGGCGGTGATGTGTGTGCGTGTGTGTGTGTGTGTGTGTGTCAAAGCCTATATAAAGCCTACATTGTACTCTCCCTACCACTCCTACTAGCACTACTACTACCACTACCACTTCAGTGTCATTAACGATGATGTTTTACTTGATCGTTGCTGCAACGATGACTGATGGTTTTGACGCTGTGTTTGTTTGCTTCTCGCGACTACTACTACTACTACTACCACTACCACTACTACTACTACTACCACTACTGCTGCTGCTGCTGTGCTTCTTTTCCAGAGTATACGGTCAATCTTTTCCTCGAATAAGAATGTCATTGTAGGCTTTCAGAAGCAAAACAGTAGTAGTAGTAGTAGTAGTAGTAGTAGTAGTAATGGTAACATTGGTAGTAGCAGTAGTAGTAGTAGTACGTTGCAGCAACAACTACTACTGCCGGAATGGGTCAAGGCAGCGGTGGAGGCAGCGGCGGCTGTTGTGGTTGAAGGAGGTAGTGTTTCTTGACTATGTAGCAAATGAAACAGAGGAGAGAAGGGAGAGAGAGAGAGAGAGAGGGAGAGGGTCTATGAGTAGAACGGGGAAGGGAAGCTGCTCGATCGTGCCCAAATCACTATTTTATTTTGATGATGGAAATGCTGATGATAATGATGATGATGATAGTAATGAGTTCGGTATCATATGCCTCTGTCCTCCTCCTCCTCCTCCTTTTCCTCCTCCTTTTTGGCTGCTGCTACTATAAGATACCAGCACCTCAATCAATTACCTCCACTGTTATCACTGTTTCTGATCACACGGTTTCGTCTTCTTCTTCTTCTTCTTCTTCGTCTTCATCTTCTTATGATGATGAAATCTCTGTTTGCAGCGGGACCAGATGCACTGTCGGGATTAGAAAACATCCTGCCTTTCCTCCTCCCGTCCCACAAGAACCATCTCAACTATCTACGTGCTATTGCAGCTCTTCGCGCTAGCAAGTATCCCGCACCTC
>ADNK01000125.1:0-17500 GCA_000320545.1 Bigelowiella natans CCMP2755 | reverse complement strand
GGAGGATGCCGACTACAAAGGATGGATATTGCACATTTGAAATTTAGCCATTTATATTCTCTCTCTCTCTCTCTCTCTCTCTCTCTCTCTCTCTCTCTCTATGTGTGTGTGTGTGTGTGCGGGTGATACTACCCATTGCTTCAGCCATCCCTTGAACTATCTCCTGCCTTGGATCTGTCAGAAATCTTCCACACACACAATAAAACAACGACATCGAGGAACACAGAGGAACAGTAAGAAAGAAAGAAGAAGGAGGTAGAGATGGAGAAATCAGTCAAACAGCAACGATAAATAGGAGAAAAAGAAGAACAAAAAATTATGATGAAAGAGAACACATTGTAATTGTCCAAATCGGCTCGAGCGAGCCAATTCGCAAACCAATTTGTGATGATGTTCTCCTTCAACCACATGCCCCCTCCGCTGCTCACAGCTATCATAAACACCATCCTCACCAGGGCACACGCGCCTTTCAATCGCATTTCATCGCATGTACGTCTACAAGCAACAGCATGCTCATATGATAGATCACCACCATCAAAAACATACCTTGCTCCATTCTTTACCGGTTGCTGCGGTGGCTCGTAGATTGCAAAGACATCGGCTCGTACACCTGTATGTTAGGCCAGAGGGGATTCAAATCTTGTCAAGGCTAGGTAATACCATCTCCACCATCACCGCTACTATCATCACCACCATCGCCGTGATCCCCTTCAATAATCTGATCCTGCCCACACTCCTCGCCCGCTTGCTCCCCCCAATAAGTAGGATTTACAAACCGTTTGCATCGTAGTCCCACTTCTTCTCGCGATTAAGATCGTCGTAAAGATTTTGATCAGCCAAGGGGTTGATGTCTGTAGTTAGGGAGGAGGAGGGGGTGAAGTAAGAAGATAATAAAGATAATTTGTGTGGTGTTAGGAGGGGGGTCAACTCAGCTCTTTTCTGTGTATAATCAGGTACTGCTTGTCGCAACAATTGCAAGGCTGCCAGCCTGTTTACCTTCCACATAGCGCCCAAAAAGGATCCCTATCCGAGAGAGCTGAATGAAGAAGAAGATAATGCCAGTGAAATAAAATTTATGATGATGAAGGAGAAGAGGAAGAAAGTAGATATCATTCATCAAAATTCACACTGCATCGATAGAGTATTTCGGATTATTAATGTATCGGGGGAGGGGGAAGGGGGGGATCACATTCTGCTTGAGCTCCGGAAATGAGTTCCTGTAGAACTTCTTCAAACACGATGGATCCTGAACGTATCATCAAGATAGCATGTAGCTGCTGTGAGAAGAACAAAGTCTAACAGAGCCACTCAGTGCGACAAATACTACTACTACTATTACTACTGCTACCAAATAATACTAATAATAATGATAATACCGCGAATGCGTAGAGGTCGAGATGCCTGTAGCGTTGGAGCTTCCAGTGGATATTCGGAGCGTATGAGTTTACAGATCGCTGCCTGCGAACGCATAACATTTGGAACAGCAGATGTTGGTGGAGCGCGAGGAGGAGAAATAGAGGAGGGGGAGACTATATGAACTGCTATCATAGAAGTCAGGAGAAAAAAATGATTATGAAGAATTACTTGGAGGAGGCTTGGAAAAACGACTCGTAGTCCGGAATCACCGGGTTGCCAGAAGCTGTTAATTCAGCCATACAAGTGGTCGGTCGGTGGGAGTGCAAAAGGATATGGTATGCAGCAGCAACTTTTCACGCACCTTTCTTGAATGCTTTGATGGTCATGTGTGGTCCTTTCTTTGCTTTTTCCTTTGAGGAAGAGCTCGTCGTCTGTCCGACAAAAAGTATCAAACTAGTCGGGTGGGCACGTATTAACTACACTACTCAGTTGAAATGCTATACCTCTTTTGGTTCCTCCTTCTTCGGTTCTGCCTTTGCACGTATCTTCTCATTTTCTACGAGCAAAAGCATGTCCCCGGTACGAAGTGGTACGCTGCTCAGGCTTTCCTTCTGGTCCTTCTGGGTGACGTCAGATCGTCTCCCTAAAATTGATTAATAGTTTGAGCTTTGAATTTTCTGAGAAAGAGATTGCTAGAGCGATAAGAAGAGAGTGAGAAGAAATTTTCCTCACTTGATACAATGTCATTGAAGACAATACTCTGCTGTGTTGGTTTGATCCCTGTCAGGTCCCACACCTGACAACGCGTCATCAATTAATTTTTCAGAAACAGAGAATGGTTGCAATCTTTTGTTGACTCTCAAACCTGAAGCATTAGATCCCCTATTGTTGCCTTATCATTACTAAAGAGAAGCCGCTTTGTACCCTAGGCGTCCACATACAAACCATCAGTAAATCCTTCCTCCAAAGGTAGGAGAAAGCAAGAGAAAATGTGCCACGTGCCACAATTCTCCGCCCGTCATTTTGCGGGAGGGATAAAGATGTAGATAAATAGTGCACACTTAGGATATCCCTCACGCATAACCCTTGAATGTATCACAAATTACAACACACCCGCGAGGTCCTGAGTCGCAGAACTAACACCATTGCTCTATTCTCTCGCCCGAGCGAACTGCTTTTATGAGAATGGGCAGATAATTCGGTTGGAAAGTGATGGCAACTTTTTCTTTGCGACATACTCTCTTCAAAGATTATAATAAAAATCGAGCTCGGGGGAAGCTTCGTGGGGACTTCCAGACTTTTCTGCAAGGCTCTTGTCGCATTTGCAAATTCCAAAGGGTGTAAAGGGAAGGTCTTCACGTAGTGAAAGTTGTTGACGTTGCATTGGAAATGAACCGTTCTCAAAGAAGCGACAATGATATTGGTGTCATAGGAGAATATCTTAATTTGCTCCTCAGCACTTCGGAAACGAACGCCCAAAAAGACGCCCATTCATGGCCTCCTCCTCAAAGGTGTTTCCTTGTCTCTGGAAGAGTAGTACGAGACGAGTGCAGGGTTTCTGTTTGCTTTTATTTTCTTTGAACAAGACCGATCATGGGATGTTTCGCTCGATAAGTGAGTGGTAGTTGGGTGCGAGCAAGTCGCACTGGTACTCATATGGAATTTACTCCATGTCCTCTCAGAGCGTATCGTGGGAGTGGTTGGATGACTATGGCTGGGTGCCGTACAGCACCGATATCGCTAAAAGGTTTCTTACTGCGAAGTATTGTTGAATCATGAATCACAGAATTATGATTAACAGCATCGAGGCAGCTCGCGTGAGCGGAACAACGTTTGAATTCAAGCATGGCTCCAAGAGATACGTTGTTGATCCTAAGACTCTGCGCCAGGTCTATTCGAAGGAGTACTTAAAATCCTGTAAATTTTATTCTCTTGATTTGGAGTTCTGCAATTATTTGGCTCTTTGTCATCCCAGAGAAATAAAAAGACTGGCTTTCGGAGGAAAGTCCGTCGCGTTGGTGGAGGTGGGACCAAAAAAGTGAAAAGTAGCACAACAATGACGAAGGGGACATCGAAAAGTGACTCGGACAAAGCGAAGGGAAAGTCAAGCCCGTTCTGCCTGCCTTGCAGGTTGCAGTACAAATGCCCGAGCTCGAAATCCTCGATAGTAAGTCGACCATGCTACTTTAGTTTTGCCACCATGCAACTTAAACCTTCGTACAGGTATAAACTAGCACCATGGTCTTTCACATTTTGTACATCTACCCACCAGATCGACGTAAAGAAGATAACAAATTACGAAACGATAGCTGATCCTAAGTCAAAACAGGTACTTTGGAACTGAAGCAACACAAGGACCGACATGGAAGACTACTTCCTCCTCTACTTTTGCTTTTCTTAAGATAGTTTGGTTTATTGTTTGCTACAGACTTTGTATGATGACACATGCAAGATCTGCATGTGTGATCTCGATGACGAAGACATGAAGCCTGTAGTGAAGCTGTCAAAGTGCGTCGGGCATGCTTTCCATCTTTCATGCGTGGAGAAGGCATTTCAATTTTCACAGGTAGGAACGCATGAAGCACGCTGTATTGAATCATGTTCGTTTCACTGTCATGACTAAGTGCTTCTGCGTAGAAATGTCCTTCTTGCAACTACTGCTACCTTCTCAGAGGGCCACAGCCTTCCGGAACTATGGATGTACGCTACGAACACTGATTAGCATTGAAACAGTTTCCGATATTCTTTTCTCTCTGGTTTTTGTGCCTACACTCTAGTTCCACCATCTAGTCGGTATTATGGTCGTTGCGTTATTGGTTCTTGTCCGTTTCGTTGTTATCACCACTCAGATTCGAATAGACAAATATACAAAATGCGCGGGTTACTCATGCAAAACCATCTCGATCTCATACAGTTTTCCCTCCGGCAAGCAGGTCTCCCCCCCCTCCTCCAGGCTGTCTACTGTTCATTTCCTCTTCTGAATAACCTGTTGTGGGTGCATTGCAGCTACTGTTGCTGCGGTGCTTGATCCATGAATCACTTCTCATGTCTTTAATAATTGCCCCCCCCCCCCCTCCAATCTTGGTTTCCTTAAATGTGACACAGTCTTACATGCATCCGAGCCCTGGTGAGAGTTATTCAGGGACACATCGATATGCATACCTTCCAGGTCGTTATTATACAATTTTCACCACCAAACAAAGAACCGTACTTTTGTTTACTGTACCTCTGCGCAAAGGTCACCATATGCGACTGCGAAATACAATGAGTAATGTAAACCCCCCATCGCCGCCTCCTCTCCAAACATTAGACAATGAAGAAGGCAACCGAGTGTGCCGACTGCTAATGCGTGGATTCGAGCACGGACTTTTATTCACGGTACTGTTTTCAGTAAAAGAGGGGAAGGGGGGATGAAGGAGGAGGGGGAGGAGGAAGTCAATATATTCTGCTATGCGGCTATCAAATCGCCACTGCGACTTCTGTTCCAAGAGTGCTCTTTTCGTTGCTGCTGCTGCCGGTATATTTGTCGGGCTGTGCTATGCGTCTCAGGTTGGGCAGAGCGTGACTACAGGCGTAAAGAACACGACGATATGGAATGGTATCCATCATAAGACGAGTACGAGGTGAAATCCCATTTATTACCATAAAACAACACCTAAAACAATGTACCATAAGAAGAGAGTTTGATCTGAAGGCTAGAACATCGATGGATATTCGGCGTGTGCGGCAAGGCAAAAGCCATATCGCCCGCGGTGTTGTTTCCGGTGTTAATAGCAAATGTTCCACGAACTCTGTTAAGTTTCTCCTCGAAGTTCTTTCGGAATACAAGTTCAGTAGGAGTACACGTTTGGCCATGTTAGGCATCTCCCTCTGAAACACTCTATCTCATGCTATTCATCTATCTGACCTTCTCATTACTCTCAGTGGTGGCGTTTCCAACTGGGGTTTTCCTGACGCTAGGTAGCTAGTAGTAGGGGTGTTGTTGGAGTTGTTGTTGGTGTTGTGAAAACTCAAACATGGTTGCTGCAAGGAAATAGCATCAACGAGTGTGTTCTTACAGACACAAAAAACATTGCAAAAATCTGAGAGAGAGAATGGGTAGCTGGAAGTAATGGAAAACACGATGTTGATTATTTAATCGACATCGATTTTGTTATGATTTTATGAATATATGTCATATAGGTACTTCGAACGTGTAACGAATGAGCTTGCATCCAAGGTCACCATTTCCAACGGGTTGTTGCAATGGCATAGTGATCGTCAGTGCCATGGTGGGCGTTGCTCTCTTCTTCTCATCAATTTCGAAGCATACGGAAAATTATCACTACTCCGGCCTTAGCGCAGAATAGACTTAACTTTCCTTTTCCCTGTTGTTTCACTGTACATTCTCTTGCGTCATATTGCAGGGCCTATTCTGCGAGGAGTTCATGGCTAAAGAGGAGACGGCTCGCAGTAAGTTGAAGTTAAAGCGACAACTTTCAGCAGAAGCAAAGGAGATGCTCTCTCAGTCTCTTACCGAGGGTGCTTTCACTTTAGCACTAGCTCACAAGCACGAATAGAGATTTTCATCCCCCCCCCCCCCCTCCTCCTTTCCCACTCCTTCCTTCATCTATTTTTATCATTATTACCTCTCCTTTTTCTTACGATATCCGGTCCACCTGATTTCCCTCTCCCTCCCTCCTCTTCCCTCCTCTTGCCATGATCCTTGCGGAAAGAGAGCGTGAAGAGAATGAAACTGGGGGCCCTCCACTCGCATTTGACCGCCCGAGGTAAATCATTGCTTTTTCTGCCATATTGCTGTTTGAGGGGGATATCGTCGTGGACGGGGCGCTAGTTTTGAACGGAAATCATCCGCAACCAACCTCGCTCATTGTGGTGCTGCTGTGTTGGCGGTGGTCTGTATGTGGAGGGAGATGATAGGGGAGAGGGTAGCTAATGATGTATGCTAATAAAAAGGTCTTAAGAGGACAGGGTCAAAGCCTGTATTAGTTTCACGACTGTGTGAGGCCATTACTGCTTCTACTCCTTCCTCATCTAGCTCATCCTCGTTGACGACAAGTACGGTGAAAAAATCCAAGGAAGCAGCTGCCTCCACGCAGAAGAAGACAGATAAAAGCAAAGCAGCTTCCCAAAGCTCCAAGGAGAGGACCGAAAAGATAATAAAAATCAACGAGAAACTTGCGGTAGCGTAATGTAGCAGTAGAAGGAGTTTCTATTGTTGTTGTTGTTGTTGTTGTTGTTGTTGTTCAAGTGCTAGGTAGTTGCTCTATATCCTGGATGATATTCTTCCTTCTATAGCACCATACCACACTACGCTATAGCGCCCTAACTCCCTAACACCGGCATTGGAATTATCAAAACCACACGCACCCACTAGGCCCACGCGTCGATATTGATTGCCAATGTTGTATTGTTTCTACTTCTTCTGCTTGTAATATTTAGGCAGCGATGAAATCGGGGGATCGAGAAAAAATTAAAGCGCTTATGCGTGAGAGGACGGCCTTAACACGCACGTAGAATGTAGAATTTCAAACGTGCTCATCATGAGGTGTAATGAATAATGAAGAAGCATTCGACGGACCGATGAAACCTGCTACTAAAACTGTAGCACAAGTAGTCTGGTTCATGCTAGTGAACACTACACAATATGGAGCCGTTCATGGCCGCAACAGGCATGCTAGCATTGCGCCTTGTCGTGTGCTCAAGTCTAGAAGTGCTGGTGATGACTTGACGTCGTCGTGTTGCAACGCTGGACTTCATTACATGCATGCCACGGAGTACAATGCAAAGCCTGAGCACGCTAGCACGCCTACTACGCCTACTACGCAATGCTAAAACAAATAAGCCTGAAGCACAGCAAATATCTAATCTAGACGTTGTTCGCCGTGCTTGCATGTGCAGCGTACAGTCTCGCAAGTTCACTAGTGTTCAGCAGCACTTTCTCATGTCAAGCTTTTTTGTTTGCCACACAATGTGTGATCGGCGCAGCACAGCATGCCTACTGAGACATCTAGACGCTGTGCATGTGCACCAACGTCAACTACAGTTTCACGATCAATGGCATCAAGAAAATGACCGAGACGGCCAGCTAGCCAGGCCATGGAAACATACATCTCGCGCATACAAGACATTTTGCATTCAAACAGCAGCTGCTGTCATCGAATGCCAAATAGTTTCTTGTAGAGATCCCCTCGTGGCATGAGCAAAGCCGACGTTGAGGCTATGATTTCGCGCTGCTGGGAATCTGACAAGACGCCAACACCTTCACCCGGACGTCCCGAACGAAAGTGACGCCCGTTCATTCTCTTGCGCAACGGAGAGTCCTGAAAATTGTGCGTATATGTACAATCTTCGTCACTTTCTGTTTTGTTGTTGCCTGTCTAAGGTCGCTAACCCAATATCAGGCGATGCTTCTGAACTTATCTTTTTACACAATACGAGAGCGAGAGTAAGGAAAGCGAGAGAATAGCAACGGAAGGTGCCAATATATTTTAGTAAACATTGTTATACCTTAGAATTGAATTCACTTTCGAACGCCTTTCGCATGGTCTCAAATGAGGTCAAACTAGCTATTTTATACGCGCGACTCTCCGTGCATTGGATCCCCAGAAATGACGCTAATCTCTGGATCTGCACGCCATGAGAGATCTCGTTTGTATCGTTACTCATATTTCTAAAATAGAATAGTTTAACTGAACAAGTACCTCTCGCGCTGGATCCTGTATCATGTCTTCATAGAACATCCACAGGATCTATGGTGAAAGAATACGCATGAAGGTAAACCTTCAAACATACACACAAGAACAGAGGGGAAGAGGGAATTGCGGTATATTTCTCGTTTGCGTCACTATAAATCACCTGTCGTGGCATCGCTCCCTGTTGGGGCGATGCGACGATATCTTGGCAATGTGTCACGTCGAACCAATCAGCGATGTGCTTACCATGAGACCCTGCTCTCGGAACAAGAAGCCACATGCACGAGGTAATTAATAGAAGGGACAACTAATCAAGAGCCCAATTTCTGAAACATTCGTTCTTTACACAACAATCATCATCATCGTCGTCATCACCATCACCATCATCATCATAGGAAACTGTCACAGTCAATAAATGACGACCGCCATCAGTCACGCCAGGTAGATAAATGTGCTCGATGAAGTGCTCGAGATCGCCGTCGTAGCTAAAGCTAGGTGGTTTTTTTGGGGAATGAATAAGGGTGGAACAGTAACATGCAATCTCTAAGATAAAGAATGGAGGAAAAGTGGCAATAATCAACAACAAGCCTTTAATTTCCGTGTTACAGTGATGTCATTGTGTCGCTCAAAAAAAGGTATCCGTACTACCAGTGCTTGTCGTGAAGATGATGATATAAGGATAGAGCAACATCGAATGGCGACCGTGCCACATATATCACCCGAGCATCTGCGAAAAATTATGCAGTACAGTGACAGCAATGAGGACAATGAAAATCAACTTGTTAGTCGCACTAGTGAGAACAAGAGGAAGGGGATTGGGAAGCGATGAAAGAAAACCTCTGCACTTTTTATAATACCACCTTGAGGGTTTCGGCATGGGAATAGCCGTGGGACTGCGTGCGTTTTGAATATTCTAGGTTCTTTCATCTCCTCTAATTCGCCTGATAATAAATAAATTGACTAAGATCAAATACGTTTCTTTATAGATACTACGCGTTGTTGATCGTCGTCATCTCGGTCGCTTCCCTTTATGTGCTGCCTGCCCCAATGCAAAACAGCACGGAGAAATACTATTCTTGCAACCCCCTTTTCCTATTGCATGGATATTTCTAGAGACAGGGTGAAGTATGTTTTTGTGGAGAGAGAGAGAGAGAGAGAGAGAGAGAGAGAGCGAATTACCAAGGTCAATCTGCTTTGTTGCAAAACTGAGCTCCACCCACGGCGAAGTCTTCCATGGGATCTGCCCACTACAACACATATCAACGTACAAACATATTCCGTCAGAGTAATCAAAGCCGTTCGATCGTATCACGCGACAATGTCGAGAGATTGGCGCAGAATGATGACCAGCGCTTCCCATTGCTGATACCTTAGCTTAGCATCAACTTCGTCTGGAAACTGTGAGGAGGAGGAGGAGGAGGAGGAAGAAGAAGAGTGGCACAAGTGTATGAGTATCTGCTGCATCCATGTGGTTCCAGACCTCGGATAAGTTGCAATCTGAGCACCGTCCATAACATAAGAAGAAAAGGAGCGGTTATGACGGCTGTTGCCAATAATAGGAGTCACGATTGCAAATCGTACGCTACCCAAATATCGTTGGCTCGAGTAGAGAAACTATTGCGGAGGGTATCGACTGTCTGAACGTGATTGTTGCACAAAGGCATGACACTCAATCTTAAGCGTCCATGAAGCGTTTGTAGCAGCAAATTGTGAGAAATGAATTGACTACCTCCTTCGTGACGTCTGGGTGATAGGGCTGTCCATATATAAGCCTGTACCTGCCCCCATAAATAGCAGAGGCTACACGAACATTATCATCTTCCTGGGGGCTATCGTGGTCTCTAAGGCCAATAAGTTGGCGACTATGAGGCCGTATTAACAACCTACTGGAGCTTCTTCTGAGGGGGACTCCCGTCCTCGTAGTGATGGTGGCAGCAACGATGGTGGTTGTAGTTGTGCGACTGGTACTGTAGTACGATGACGAGTACAACGTGCCGCCATCTAGCCAAACCAGTAGCATGCAACAAGGGAGCAGCCGCGGCGATCGCATTGCGGGGCGGCACCCGTGCGTTCTTCGGTCTAGCTCCAGCTGTTACCAAAACAAAACAAAGCAAACCAGCTACCGGTAGTTAGGGGGCGAAAACTACGGTTCCGAAGTTGACGCAGACGAAAAACACAAGCCATTTCTTCTTAGAATAATTTGCCTAATTTGCCTTGATGTGGGCATCTGAAGCCACTTGGGATGTAGCGCCTTGGGAACATCAACACAAGCTCGAGATTGAGCAGGAGGGCTCCTGCAAGATTGAAAAAGCAACGAGGATTTCAAGCCGATTTCCCAGTATTTAGGAAAATTTCGCATGTTTTCGCCCGTATTCTGTGCCTGGGAAACCTCCACTTAGCTCTTAAAACAGGGGGTTAGCAATATCCTCAGTCGCCGAGTGTGCAGGAGAGGCAAGGTACGCTGCCTCTGTTTATGCGGTGGAGGGGGGGAATATGTGTCTGATCCACGTTTCGCTTTGTTTTTGTGTTTCAGATGCTCGCTCTTTTGACGTTATTACTTGTCGAAGTTGCTAACGCGGGGTACCTTAGTACGGCGAAGGAGAGGGGAGGGGGGGATGGAGAGGTAGAGGCAGTGCCATTTCATTAGCTCATATTTTATGGTAAACGCTAGGCTTCTCCGCTTTGGCGGTTTGCTTACTGAGCGCTTTGGAGGGGATGACCAGCACGTCAGCTTTACTCTCCAAGGAAACCAAAGTCTACTAGAAAGTCACGCAGGATCAAATTCTACCACGCATTTCTACAAGAACGCACTCCTGGATCATTTTGGAGGTAATACCTGCCACTGTGGGTAGGATTGAATCATCGGCTTAACTTATGTTTTTGATGATTCCCCATTGCAGGTCTGAGCGATGAAAAGCACTGGCTTCAGCGTTATTACGTCGACAGCTCTCAGTGGGGAGGGGAAGGGTATCCTGTGTTTCTGTACATTGGCGGAGAGGGTCCTCAAGGACCTGTGAGTTCGTCTCTCTTCATGTATGAGCTTGCTGTGGAACACAAGGCGCTTGTTTTAGCCCTCGAGCACCGTTTCTATGGCGAGTCACGTCCTGTGGAGGACATGTCGGATGCGAACCTGAAATTCCTCACCAGGTGCTGATGTGACCGCAACAGACCGATTCTCCTCGGTGGTGCAATGCGCCAAGCCGCTTATGTAGTGTTGGTGTAAGAATATTGATGGTGTTCTTTTTCGGACCACCTACAACAGTCTTTGAAGCATGGAGAGCCTTTTGTCTTCCTCATAATTTGATTTTTCCTACTGCGCACTGTTTGGTCATGCAGTCATCAAGCGCTCGGGGATCTTGCAAGATTCGTAGAATACATAAAGGCATACGACCCAAACGTCAATGACGCCAAGTCGTCGCCACCGCTCTCTCTTCCAGCTTCTGCGCAGGAGTCACCCTTTGTCGCGTTTGGAGGATCTTACCCTGGTAAAAAAGAACTACGTATATTCTACGCCCACATACCAACTCACACACTACTCAAGTGGTACCACGACATTCAAGACATCAACAATTCTTTCCTGCCTTCCCCCCGCTTCTTCTTCTTCTTCTTCTTCTTTCTCCTCGTTTGGCCACTACTATCAGGAAACCTTGCTGCTTGGTTCAAGCTGAAGTATCCGAGTGTAGTGATCGGGTCGGTGGCATCATCCGCTCCCGTCTTCGCTGAGTACGACTTTGCGGAGTACGGAGAGGTGGTGGGACGCGCGCTAAGCTACCCCCTCATCGGTGGGTCTGACCAATGCTACTCTGCCGTGGAAAAGGTAGAAATATCATCACAGAAGCAATGGAGGAGGAGGGGCAGAGACACCCATAATCATAATTGATTCATTGATACCCTATCTCGTCGTCGTGTGTAGGCGGTCACAACATTGAAGACGCTGTTGGATTCAACGACTCCTGCCGGGAGCAGCGACAAGATTCCGAGTTATCTCCGTCCTTGTTCCCCCATCGGCGGTCCCCTGGACCTTGCCACGTATGAGGCTCAGATCTTCGGAGCGTTCCAAGGAGTCGTGCAGTACAATCTCGAGAACCGTCCTCCGTAAATTGCACACACACACACACACACACACACACACACACACACACATACACGCGCGCGCACGAGGGAGAGGGAGAGAGAGAGAAGAGGGTGAGGGAAAAAACTAACCCTTTTTCCATAAAAAAACCTACTCAGCTATGTCTCAGATCTATGCACAGCCATGACGGACGGCAACGATGATGATGATATACTCTTGCGGCTAGTGAAGACGTTGAAGCTTGTTTACGGGGGGGTCACATGCATGCCATCATCCTTTGAGAAGTCTGTCGCCCCTCTGCAGGACGCACAGTTCTCTCAGGCAGGCTGTGATCTGAGCTGCTCATCCATGCGCCAATGGATCTACCAAAGCTGCCACGAGTTCGGATATTTCCAGACAACAACTGGGTAGAGATAATAGTAGTAGGGGGGAGAGGGGGACGCTGCAATCTCATAAACAAAACAACAACATGAACTCTCTTCTCGCATTAGGGACAAAATGAACCCTTTCGCAGCGTTCGACACTGTGACTGCGGAAAATGCAGGTGATATGTGCGCAGTGGTAACATTAGCGATGGTGCGGGTATGGAGGATGATGATGATGATGAAGAAGAAGAAGAGGATTATGATGATGGTGGTTGATGATGATGATGACGACGACAATAAGTCTCTGGAGCCCTATGACAACCATCGCTTTTAAACTAACAAGAGCTGCTATGTATGAATAGGCGCTGCAATCTGCAAGGCGGCGTATAATCTGAGTGCTAGCGTTGATTATGCCGGACCAGCTGCTAATGCAGAGGGGCTAGTAGCAAACACTGCGTACGGTGCAAGGAATCTTGCTGCTCACAACATCACTGCTGTCAACGGTCGGTCAGAGTGGGTGGAAAGTTAGGTGTCTTGTGGTTGTAGTAAGTCGTCATCACTACATACTGTCGCAAATATTTGTGCAGAGGTCGGGATTTTTGTTTTGTTTTTTTGGATTTGTTGGGGTGATTCTGTTAAACTGGGCGACGATTCATCAACCCATTGATGTCGTACTTCTTTTTTCGACGTTAATCTTCTGTTACCGCTCTCTTTTCCCTCACCCGTCCTCCCCTCTGCTTCTCTTCATCTCGACAGGGAACATGGACCCTTGGCATTCCCTTGGAATTGTGAACGCCTCCGATCCCTTCTTCAACGCTGGCGATTCCTCGTCTCGTTTCCCCCAGCATGTCACCCCGAGCGAATCGATTGTCTTCATCGACGGTACCGCTCACTGCAGAGATATGTACGCTACCAACGTATTTGGGCAGGATCCTGAACCAGTATCGTGGGCACACGCCAAAATTCGCGGCAATGTGGCTGCCTACTTAGCTTGATCAATGATGATCAATCTGTATGCTTGTCGTCGATCGCCACCATGATGCGACGCGCAAAGTTCATCATGCATCATTGTTCAGTCGATTGTTAGAATAAGAGCCTGTTCGTGCCACAATTGTCTTCTGTATGGCGGCGGGGTGCAGCCCTCCCGGCGGTTAACCACCGTGGCGCGCATGCGTGGATCGCTTGGGCTTATTTTCGTTGCACGGCTAGACAGTGATCTAGCTTCTTGTCGTAACCCGTCGTCGTTCATTTTGTTGCGCGTAAGGTGTTCACAGGCCGAGGCGCTACGTGCACAAGTAGGCAGGGGGGGGGAAAGGCACGTTTGCTTCCTTTTGAAGAGTTGTGTTTATTTTTATTAAAGATTATATTTTTATTAAATCGTGCACTGCGTAATCATTCGCGAAGCTTTCGCGAATGCCGCCGCACGTGGGGCAGCACACTTCCGGTGTGCTGCCATGAGTCCCGCCGGAACCCACGTGCCTATGCTGTATTAATATCTACGTTATCTATATTCTATATCCGCGACAACCCCTTTGTTGTCGCACGTGACTTGTGCCCGCGTAGTGGTACGCGCTACACCTCCCCCAAGTCACGTTGCTCCTTCCTTCCTTCCTTATTCCCTTAGACCTTCATCGCTTTCGGAACTTCACCAACCACCAGGTAATAGATTCCTCTCTAACCTTATCTCCTTTGTCGCTTACCCAGAACTCACCTTCGTCCTTAGGTTCGTGTCCATACCAGCCCTCTGCATCAAGGTCCCCCAGGACCTTATACCAGTGCTCAAAGGGTAAGTCGGGAACAGCTAGGTAGAGTAGCTGATATTTTCCGTCCTTTATTTTCATAGCTACCCTCTCCATATTTCGTAATCCAGGGTAGCCTAGATAGACAATCTTCATGCGCCAATCGTCGTTCACCCTGACCTTATTGTTTCCATATTCCACATCGAACTTAGGTCGGGGTCCTAAACAAGGCATTGCTCGCTCCCACACAGTAGGGTTTACTTTAACATCCTCTAGGAGCTTCTCACCGATATCATAATTCTTTAGGTGACTGATGTGGCGCAAGGTGACCCTGTTCCCATCATAGATGTAGTACTGCTTCCTCCCCTTCCTCTCGGTAACCTTTGCAACGCCACCCCAGAAGGGGTCTTGTTTATTTCTCGATCTCAGATTTACCTTGGCCCTAACATACTGTCCTTCCTTTAGAACTCGGCCATCGTACGGGACCTTCTCGTCTTCGCTCTCGGTATCGTCGTCGTTGTCGTCGCCTTCTTCCCTCTCCTTATCCTTGATACCTCCCCCAGACGTGAAGGTGTCGTTTACTAACCCTTGTATCTTGTCTGGTGTGGTGCTATTTATCCTGCTTAGGTTGGCCAAGGTGCGGTGGAGTCGCTCTACCTTGGAGTTGGACTGGGCATAGTATACAGGTGAGGCATCAATATTAGGGTGTGGTAGCTGTAGAAGAGAGGTCTCATTATCCACATGTAACTTCTTTGGTATCTTGTTTATGCTAACTTCATCAGGGATAGCCTGGAGCTCAGACTCCCAGGTACGGTAGCAGTTAGTAAGCCTCTGCTTATATAAGCCTTTGTTCTTCTTAGCAACGTTGACCTTGATAATCTTTTTAACCCAGCACTTTCCAGTGGCCACATCAACGAAGGTAAGGTAGTGATAGCCATCGTACTTATAAACATCAATTTGCACGATATCTAAGAAGTTCCTTGCTTTGATTTTCTTAGATGCACGGCTCTTGCTGGACTCCTTGGTGGCGACGCCTGCCGCCTTCAAGCTGGAGCACCTGCAGCCACGCAGGTATGTCCTTATCTCTTTTAGCTTGTAGGGCCAGTAGTAATGGTAGAGTAGAGCAGTGATATGGTTTTCTCCTACGTGTGCAGGTCCATGGGCGGTAAAGAGAAGGGCTCCCCTGGTCCGCCGTGGCACGTAGGTACGCCTAACATTATTAGTGTATACATATATCCTATCACTAAGTACCTCATGCTTGTGTTTGTATTTATCCAGGTGTTCTTGAAGGTGCTGGAGCTCCTCTGGCTCAGGCAGGAAGTCGCCGTCCTCGAAGGTAATCGCGTTAACCATAGGGGTGACCTGGGTAGGGACTTTCTTTTCGAACAGCCTGCTGAAATAGTCAGCAAGCTGCTTGTCTCCTGGTGCGTAGACCACTGTCCTCTTGTCCCTAAACTCTTCCGTGTCCGCCCTCATAGCTGCATACTCATCGTTAGGCGCTTCGAGCTTGCGGTCGATGCCTAGGAGGGGCTTGTGGTCAGTCATTAAGGTGAAGCTGGGCACCGACAGCAGGTAGTATCTTAGTTTCCTCTGCGCCTCAGTCATGGCTTTATACTCTCCTTTTGTAGGGCTGTACTTGGCCTCAGCTGCTGTGCAGGCCCTGCCCCACACCCGTATGATCTGCTGGTCTTGGGTAAGTACAGCAGCCATACCTAGCTTAGACCAGTCTGTCCATAGGGTAGCTGGTCTAGTAGTGTCTAGCTTAGCATTCAATAGGGTGTTGCTGCATAACTTTATTAGGTTATCGAAGTGGGCATCAAGGCCAGCCTTGGCCCACACCTTAGCGAAGCTGAGGCCTACAGAGTTCTCCTTCCGGTAAGCAGTAGTAAAAGCAGCTGCAGTCCTAGCGTAGGTAGGGGAGAACCTACGTAGTATCCAAGCTGCAGTCTGCAAGAATGACTTTAACTCCTTTGCATTCTTAGGTTTAGGGGCTTGCTGTAGTGCTGCTACTTTCTCGGGGTTTGGGGTGATGCGGCCTTGCTCCAGGTAATATCCACACCACTTGATTCTTGTAGCTAGGAATGTACACTTCTGCAGTCTAATAGTAAAACCGAAGTGTGCAAACCTAATAAATATATTTTCCAGGAGGAAGATCTGAGCGACGACTGTGTTGGTACATATTATGTCATCATCCACATACACAAACACAAACACCCACAACACAGACGCCATCCCATCATGTGTGTATGCCCTGTAGTTCTGACTACTGAACGCATCCCCTGATATGCTTAGGCCGTAAGGGAATACGACGAAGTGCCACTTCCTGTGCCTGCTGGAGAACGCGGTAATGGGGCGGGAGGTTTTGTGGATGGGTGTCTGCATGTATGATTCATTTTTATCTAGGGAAGAGTAGTATTTGTATCCTATGACGTGTTCAATAACGTCATCTATCCTTGGTGTAGGTGTCTGGATCCTCTTTATTACTCGGTTGTGGCGGATGAAGTTGTGCGCCAGGCGGAAGAAAGGGTAAGTAGGTTTCTTAGCTAGCACATGTCTCACGTTCCATGGTGAGTTGCTTGGCTCTATCTTCCCTTCCTTTGCCCATTCATTGATCTGCCACTCTATCTTTTCCCAGTCCGCTTCCGGTCGCCTATGTTCTGGGTCATTGATGATGCACTCTTCGTATCCCTTCTTTAGCTCGATCTTTACTGGGGTAAGCTTGCTGGAGGGCTTCGTCGTCGGCTTGGTGATGTCAGAGTACTTCTCGTTTAATATTTTATTAATGTACTTTTTGCCTTTGTCGATATCCCAATCATCAGCTGGGGGGGTCTTGTCCAGTAGCTCCGTTATCTGTCGGATGGTCTTGCCGGGGTTCTTCTTCCGTAGCTCGGTAGGTGTAGGTAGCTTGTTGTCCGCTAGGTCCATAAACTCTAACGCATTAACGCTTGACTCAGAGGTCCACTCGTCAAGCCGTATCATGTTCTGGCTGATGGTCCTGCCTGACTTCTTTGGCAACTTAGCAAAGTATATCTTGTGATTGTAGAATGATATGATCCCCCCTAATTTTTCTAGGGCATCCTGTCCGAGGAGTAGTTCCATGGATAAAGTCATGGCTACTCGGGTCTTGATTTGGGTCTCCGCGTCGCTGCCAGGTATCTGTAGCTTTAGCATTAGCTCACCGACGGTCTTCATGGAAGAGCTTCCGTCTGCTTGAGCATATTTACGTTCTTTCTTAGTCACTTGATCCAATAGTCCTAACCTTCTTACTGTGCT
>ADNK01000126.1:0-56714 GCA_000320545.1 Bigelowiella natans CCMP2755 | reverse complement strand
ACAACTCCAACGCGCTCCTAGTGTGAGACTGTATATCATACCCACTCGCCGCACCTCTCTCTCTCTCTCTCTCTCTCTCTCTCTCTCTATGATGTACTCGACGTGTGGGCCCCTGACGGCCCCTCCTCTTCTTTTCTTGTTCCTTTGTTTCGTTGAATTCATCGTCGTTCGTGTTAATAAAAACGTGACTCCACTGATCATCTTAAGGTAAGTTGCGGCGATGGTCACACGGCAGTGCTTTGCCGGGATGGAGAGCTGTACGTCTTCGGGTCCGTGTGGGGGGGGCGGGTGCGGGCGGAGGGGGGGGGCATAAAGCATACCTACATGCGACGACGTGAGAGGGCGTTTGGTGAGGAGGGGTATGAATGTACAACCATTTGAAAGAGCTGTACACTCCCTCTCCCATGTGGAAAATGAATATTTTGGTGGATATGATGGTGGTAGGCGAGGTCGTGATGGGCAGCTTGGACGTGGAGATCAGCTTGAGTCAGTTGCAAGGTGTGAAATGAACATGTAGTAGACTGATGAATGGATCGGAGTAAAGGGACACAGGCTGCAGCAGCAGTAACACCCGTTTGGTGGTGACCCCTCTCGACCATGTTGATTTGAGGCAAACGAGTTGATATTATATCGATGATGACGATGATGATGAAAAGATGATCAAAGTGTATCTTATCAAGTAATGAGCCAGTAAGGTCATGACTCTTTCTCCACATGAATATCCTTGACTTCAGTTACCGCACCGAGCCGTTGCCGATTGAGTTCTTTACACGGCACAATCTTAGAGTTGGACAAGTCGCTCTAGGAGGGTTAGTTTTATGCACAAGCAGGAACAAATCGTATCCTTTTGTTTGCCCCTTTCTATTTCTATCTCTCCATCTCCATCTCTATCTCCACCTCATTCACAAAGAAGGATTTTGTGAAAGCTACTACCGTTTTTCAAGATCATACACTTTGTCGGCTGATTCTCTCCATCTTATATCTAGATATACCTTTATTTTTAGGTATCACTCGTTAGTGTTGACGAACTCAAAACGAAGATAACAGTACAGTTAATCTCGGGCATACTCAGGGTGGTCGTATAGCAGCTCAGGGCACAAATGTGAGCATCATTGCATCTGATACCAGCAATGGCGTAACAGCAATGGCGTTTTATCGTACATTTACTAACTAGCAGCGCATGGGTTTCATGAAACATGAACATGTGTAATGTGTGTGTTCTCACATGTAATCTCAAAGTCGTTGACTATGACATCTAGACATGGAGCCAGATGATGCACACATGGCTGTGATGCAGTGAGAATGGGGCAATCATGTGTGCCATTGCAAATTTGGACAATGAGAAGTTCAGCATGCCACGCGACGGATCGATGAATCTAGGAATGTGGAGGCAACCTAGCAACGCTCAAAATGTTTGGCATGATTTGCAACTTTGCACGTTGCAACAAGAACCAAACGGAGAATGGATGTAAACAACGCGATGTGACATGTTTGCAACATCTAGCAATCTAGCAATGCACACAACTATCACGATTACGATGCTGTCTAGCTGTGTCCAATCATTGCATGACCATGCCATGATGCTGTTTTGCGAAACGCACATCCTTCACCGTCTGCTGTCTCAAAATTGCTTTCGAGAGGGGAAAATCTCACAATTTGTTGACATTTACAACAAAATCGACGCACGCGCATGCTGCACGACCGACGAGATCGATGCTGCATGCCTGCTAGCCACAAGCCTGTCTGTTGTGCGCGCACAACAAGGCTGCCAACAAGACTCGTTAGATTTTCACAGGGAAACTTACAAACTTGTGGATCTTCTTCCCCTGTACCAATTCATTGAAGCGAATAAAAAGAGAGAGCTTATCGTCATCACGATCTCCTATTTGGAGCTAGCTAGCGAGGGGGGGGGGAGGTGCAGAGGATGCTCGAAGAAGACATCGAAAAAGATTTCTGCGCCACGAGGTTCCAAGCTTAACGTACAGGAAGAACTAGAGAAAAAGGAGATTTGCGTGTGTCGCCAGACAAAAATTCCCTGCATTTTAGATAAGTTCGTAGACGATTTAGGTGATTCATTTACCTGATGTTAGTATGCGACATGGTATGCGTGATGTCTCGTAGAATGAATTCCCCTGTATTTTTCAGCTCATCGGTGCTCTCACTTGATTTTTGAAAAACATCTTGAATTCAAAACGGCGATGCTGCAGTGCCTTCCCCCCCGAATGGAGTTAACCCTCCGCCATCAGGTGCTTTTGCTGTATCTTGGCCAAATAATAGCGTTGACACTAATGGAGATACCTAATAGTCCTCTGTCATGACCAACGTTTTCCCATTCCGGTTAGACCAAGCACAGAGCAGCATTTCGCGGAAGCCTGGCTCATTGTCAAAACCTTCTCAGTGTGAGGAATCGTACCGTCCACACATTCTCAACTTCGTCTCCCAGGTACCTTACCCTATATACGAATGTACAATTGTGTTTTATAGTCGGGAATTCTCTCTATTCAAAAGTTATAATAAGGAAAAGAGAGGTGCAGCGAGATCATCCATTCAGATGATTCCTCCGGAGCATTGTGACATGGGCCACTATGGCCATCAAACTCGGCTTAGCACTTAGAAAATTTCGATGTATTTTCCATGGCCATTGAAAATTAATTGCCAAAGTCATCGGAAGCATTCTCATTGATCGAATTGGGGTGGAATTTTGACAATTCATATCTCCCTCTCCTTCTGATGCACGAGTAGGGACGGGCGCGGCACAGAAGAAAAACCTTTGTTCTTCGACATGCTACATTCGAACAATGCCGCACGCATTCGGCTATGGATGAATCATAAAGAAGGCATGGAGGAGCGCATCAATACACAGATGATTGTCTATGATACCCTTCAAAGCCCCGAATTTGCACGAGTGAACCCATTTAAGAAGGTTCCAGCACTCATCCGTGCTGATGGCGTTCCCATCTATGAATCGGCTGTGATCTTGAGATACCTTGACTACAAATACAAAGATGTCACGGGGCCCGCCTTTGTGCCTGAGTGCGCAGAGAAGCGATCGCTGATGGAGTTGATGATTCATTGTCACGACCTCTATATTGCATCTCCCAATTGCACGGAACCTGGGTCTTACCAACCTTTTTGTTTGTTCGTTTGTTGGAAAAAATAGTGGCATTTCTTCTAAATTTCCGCCTACTTTCTTCCTCGAATCTCCCCTTCTCTCCCAATATGACGCCTCGTGAAGGTTCTCCCATTCGCAAGGCGCAATGTATCTTGCTCCGTTCGAAACGCCCTTTTGTCCAGCATCGCGTACAATCGACCGCTCCACGCGCGCGAAGAAGATCAGGGAGCTATGGAAGCAGCTGTGCATCCTGGAGGCTAGGATCGAAGGACAACGTCAACAAGACGGGAACAGCAGTGGCCAATACCTTGTTGGTGACAAATTGTCTCTTGCAGACTTCACTTGGTACGGTACAGCACAGCTTCAGAAAGTATAGAGGGGGCAGTAAGGGAAATCATGTGAATGTCGCGCATCTACCTGACGCAACCTTGCACGTCTAGACAGAGGCGACAGCACAAGCACAGTGACTTCCATCCTCCTCCTCCTCCTCCCCCTTGCCTTTCTACATAGGTATCCAACGACGATCTTCATGGAGTTCATGCTCCCGCGCGTATTTGGATGGCCGGATATCTTTCGTGACGACACGCACTTTCCGCAAATCTCGCGATGGTGGACCGGGCTGACGATGAAGGAGGAGCATCATAGATTTGCGAAGGTCCGGGAGCAAATTCTGGCTTACTGGGAACAAAAATGGCGTGAGGGCCAGTTTGAGTCCATCCTCGAGGAGGTGAAAGACAGCAGCTACACTTGGAGCTATCCCATCACTGGAGAGTGGCAAGGTCCCCAGAGCGCCATCCTTCGCTATTCGCAGCTAGCGCCCGAAGGAAAGCGTATCGGACGGTATATTGACAAGGAAGATGGGGGTGAGCTGGTGGATGAGCACGTGGAGTGCGAGGTGACCATGCAGGATGCTCGCCAAGCAATCCCCCCCCCTACCCTGAACTGTCAGGGGTACTCTCTGGTCAACTGCCCCACGGCCCTTTCATCGGAAGAATTTCAGGTGGAAAGAAATAGTTTTTGATGGAGTGGAGAGAGAGGGGGGGAGGGAGAGAGAGAGAGAGAGAGAGAGAGAGAATAAAATAGGGCAGTGAGTAAATGGTGGCCAAGGGGGCTCAGTAATACACATCCATACACACACACACACACACACACACACACACACAGGACAATAAGGCAGTGGAGAATAAGTACTATCCAGAGATGCAACAGCTGTTGCTGAAAATGACCGGGGCGCAGAAAGTGATGATTTTCGACCACACCATCCGAAAAACTGGAGCGACAAGCATGAACGCACGCCAGCCTGGCTCACTGGCCACACCTGTGGGTCGTGTGCACTGTGACTATACGGATAGAAGTGGGCGGATAAGGCTCGGTCAACTCTTGCGCGAGGCAGGGGCCCTGAGCATCGATGATCCCAGGTTCTTACCTCTTCGCAGCTAAATCGTGTTCCAAATAGCTAAAGCGTGCGGTTTGTATGCGCGTACTAGTAGTAGCACAGCCCAGAATAGGAATAGAAATGCGAATTAATAATTATGCTTCCTAATACTGAATTCTGATACTGGTATACTTGCCATTCCTCAAATAGCATGGTCCACCACTTCATCAAGCAGCGCTATGCATTCATCAACGTATGGAGGAGCATCGATCCTGAGAATCCGATCATGCAATCTCCCCTCGCAGTGAGCGATGCGCGATCCTTCTCAGAGGACGATGTTGAGATTTATGAAATGCAGTTCCCGGAGCGTGTAGGAGAAAACTACGCGGCTCAATTCAGCAAGAATCATCGATGGGCTTACTTCCCAAAGATGAACCATGATGAGTGCTTGGTATTTAAGGTCTTCGATTCCGAGGAAAACAGTCCTAGCCGCTTCGTTTTTCACACCGCATTCGATGATCCGCGCACCCCTTCTAGTGCGCCGCCCCGGCACAGTATTGAAGCTCGATGCATCGTATTTTTCTGATGAAAGTGATGTCAAATTCCAGCAAGAAGATAGCAGTTTTTCTAGTTTTAAAGGAAAATGATATTTTCGAGATCAAAATGATGGGAAGTACAATTGAGACTATGAAATTGGCAACAAAAATAATATCACCCTCTACCAGTAAACAATGTTAGCATTAGAATTAATTTAGAACAATCTGTTGATACCTTAATCATCTCTAGACCTTCTAGCAAGCTAGCTAGCTAGCTAGCTAGCCTTTGGGATAACTAGATGAGTCGGAAGATAAATTATTATAGAAGAGCATGCTAGCATGGTGCATGTCCCCATCTCTAGATTTAGCATGCAAAGTCGTCTAGCTAGCTAGTCAAGCTAGCAAGCTAGCAAGGAAAGCTGCTCATGTTAGCATGCTAGTATGCTTGAGCTGCAATGTGATCTGATGATGCATGGGCTTCGACTAGAGTGAACCTTTAGCAATGACAATGCTAGAATGCTAGAATGCGCCGAGCTAGCGAGTCTGCTTGATAACTAGAGAGTGCCATCATCACATTTACCAGTTACAGCTAGACAGGCTAGCAGGCTGCAAAGTGTTCAGATCATGTAGTCATCATGCACGTTTAGACACATCTGACATGGTATTCTAGTATTGTATGATGCAGGTCTAGCTAGCTAGACACTATATGAATCACGTATGCTTTACATGTTTCCAGTCAATAAGTAATTTTAGTGCGCTGCGCGCACCAAATTCTGTACCTAGCTAGCTAGTGCATGACCTAAATTGCAGGTGTCAAATGTCAAAGTAGATGCCTAGATGCATTCATCGATGAATAACCACTTGCGTAATATGTGATTACATGCATTATCTACGTCTAGATAACTCTAAATAGAAATGGATAGATGGACAAACTGTTAATAAATAAAATTATTTTAAAGAATTTAGTTTCGATAGTCGTGCTTTCTTCAATTAGTCTTTTGTGAGGTGGAACGAATGTGCTATGGGGTCCCTACCAAACAGTAAGGCACGTCCCCCTTTTTCGGAACACACTCTCATTATATTTGCTGTCGTATGGTAATCTAATTTCGAACAAAAACTTTCTCCTATTTTGAGTTAGATAGACTGGAATGGTAACAAGATTGCTATCATCTTCCTTGAATTCGGACAAATTAAGCCATTGGAAGTGGGAATATGGAAGCTCTTGCATCACTTTGTCTGATATCGTTAACATACTTTGGTGGCATTCAGCCCCATGGATTGTAAGTCCCTGGAAGATGAAATCGTCAGTGAGAGGTGCTGCTGAATTGCTTATTGTAACTTTCAATATAAGGCTATCGAGGGGACACTTCTTCGTTCGAGCAACTTCTTGACGGGAGGCTGCGACAAAAGCTTCAGGAGATAGCAGTCCTCCAAGCCATATTGGCTTGCTTCCTAAGTTCTGTATAGGAGTCTTCGCGATAGTGTTGATGCATTGGATGCGACGAATGAAATCCTGCATCCATGGTGAAGGAGACATTGTTTCACTTCCTGGGCTCCGAATATTCCTGAAAGAGAAATCAATTTGAATTTGAATATCTACTTCGCTAAAACTTCAATCTTACCATGCTTTTGGGACAGTGTCATGTTCTCCGATGGCATTCATTACCGCACGGGTCGCATTGTTTGCAATTGCTTTAAGCTCGAATACTTCATTCGCAGAAATTAAGTCGAAAAATACTCTCTGATGAACCTTACTGTACATGCTGATTTCTCTTTGGAGCGCGCGTACTAATGCGTTAGATGCCTCCCCAGATAACCTCTCAACTTTGGACGGAATACTCTTCATCCATCGTCCCACCAAAGTACTCACTCGTTTCCACCAAGGTGGCTGACCAGACGTAATGCTATGACGGCGCTTATGTGAATCAGGAATTTTCCTTTTCAAGATGTTTGCCCTTTCGACGTCTTTATCCGCTGCTTGAAGTTTTCCGAAGACTTTCAATATGTTAAGAGTCTGCTCTTTCTGGAGCAGCAGATTGGTGTCTTCTGGTAGTCCAAGGAACTTAGGGGACGAAATATCTTTCAGTTCGTTCACGATCCATGAATGAAATCCGTTGTAATTATGGCAATCTGGAATTTTGACGAATGGTACAAATTCTCCCTTCTCGTCATGACCACCAGCTAGGGCAAAGTCCTTGTCGTAACTCCTGGGAGAAAAGAGGTGTTTCACGAACGCACTAAGTCTAGCCTGATCATATGGATTATCAATCCTTCCACCATAAATAATTTTCTCTAAACTTGTTTGTATGGCATCCCAAGGTAGCATCTCGGGCCTCACATTTAGTCTTCCTGCTGATGTCTTATCAACCCACTCATCTATAGCATCCATAGCGCATCGTTGATCAGCTTCTGAGAACTCGAACGTCTTCGTCCAACCAACGGGTGCGTAGCGAAGCCGCTCCAAGATAACACTGTGGAGCCATGCCAAAAGGAAGTAAAGTCTAGAGCGCTCTGCTGGGGCTCTATCAACCCGTTGCTGTGGTAAGGCATTGAAAATGCGGACCATAGAGGACTTGAGTCCTCTTGGAGGCTCAAAAATGACTACGTTGGACATTCTCACGAGGTTTGCTGGAACACGTGGGTTTACCTCCATTGTCATGAAGACTCTGAAATTCTGATTAGGTTCGATGCGATGAATGCGCTTCTCCAAGCTTGACAACCACGACGGTGCTAAGTGAACGTTCTTAAGCAGAACCCAGTGACCCCTCTTCGCAGCGACATTGATAGCGGTATCCGCCTAATAAGAATCATATTGACGAGAGCTAAGTAACGATACAACAAAGCCATCCAAAATTTGGAATCATGCGAATTTAAAATTTGGTGCTGAGAGCAATAATACCTGCGAAAATCCTTCTGGGGATCCCATAGCTAAAGCCGTACACTTACCATCCATTCCCATTGTGCGCGCAAGGTTCATAACCCGAACGCTGGCATCATATCCCGGGAATGTAACAAGGAGCAACGGAGTACCAGGTCTTGTCTCGACTCTTACAAGTTGGTCAAGATGAGGGTCTTCAACTTGATTGAAGAATTCCTTTCCAAATATGGATGCAACAAATTCCTTTGCAGCCGTATCCATTAACTCTGGTCTAAAAACACGCGATAGCAGCAATTTCCTAAAACTACTTTGGTGAATAGATCCGTTTTCGGTAGATAGCTCCCATCCTTTTGGGAATGTGACCGATTCTACTCCTTCACTCTCTTTCTCCTCGTCTTTTTCAGGATCTGAAGACGTGTTTCTCCCCTCTACTACTTCTTGCCAGGCGTCCGTGTTGGAGTTTAGGTGGTTCATAAGGTTTGAAAATGCAGGCAGCTTTGAAAGTTTCCCTAGCATGCTAGCTTGATCTTTATTTAGTTTAAGTCCCTTTGGTAGTCCAGGGGCACCGTATCCAAGCGCACTTGATTCAACCTTCAAAAGAAACTCTACCTCATTGAGGTCAAGAGGGAGTGTGCCAGATGCTGATTTCTCCGAAAGGGAACATTGAGCTAAGCGCAAGGCAAATGGGACGAGATCTTTTTGGAGAAGACCACGTCCCGTTCGTAGAAAAGTAAAATCAAAGAGTGTTGTTCGAATCACTTCCAGGCGCTCAAGGTACACTTTTTGAGTTATCTTTTCGTCTTCCTTCGATAACGATGCGAGAGCTGAGTTTGTTTTTTCATCTATATGTTATAGTGAGATAAAATTAGTTTCTCTTCAATTTTTTTTATTGACATTATGAATACTTATTGAATGCGATTAAATATCATCCATCCAACATTTTATTAAATATACTAGTCCCTGATACTTTCTCTACATTTTTTTCAGCTCAAAAATATTTTTGACCTAAGACGTCATCAACCAACTGCAAGAAGAAAGGAAGAGAAAACTGATACAAGAAATGAGAAGTTGAAAGTTCCTCGAGAGTGAAGTAGATCTTCGATGACAGCCGAGAGAAAGGTTCATACACAGACGCAGTTTCCGTAACGCGTGCCATTACAAGCTCTGAGTTTTCCATCTTTTCGTTCACTTCCGTCGCCTTTTTCTTCAGGGTTTCCAGAGTAATCATAACTTTGTCATCCTCCAGAATATTCGTCTTCACAGAGTTAAGTGCTTCGAGAAGTTGTCGTTCAAGGGTTCGTAATTGGACTTTGAATTCTCCCTGAAGTTTAAGAAGGTCTGTACGTTCTTGGTCAATTTCTGGTCTTTCAGATTTCAAAACTTTATTCAGGCATTGAGCCGCTAACGAAGCATGCGTAGCAGTAAAGTTGACAAACGTGACGCGGGAGCAAAGATCCGGGGTGAAATGACATGTGGGGTCCCGGGTACAAAGATAAATAGTAAAATGAGGGGAGAAATCAATCTCCTTCGCGCCAACGGTAATCATCACTCTACCCCCAGATTTAAATATTTCTCTGTTAAGGACAGAGTTTAGAATGGGATCAATGCTCTCTACATCTTCAACAAGGAGAGCATTTCCAAATCGAAGAGAACTCTCAAGGCTCTGTAGAAATCCTGGGTCTAGGAAAGAAGTACGAATCATCTTTCGCCTTGAGTTCTTGTTGTTGTTGAAAAACTCCATGAGGAAGGATATTGCTTGCCCGGATGGGTCAATAATCAGTGGATAACGGTTGAACCTAGTTAGCACAAAATTGGTCAATATAGTCTTTCCCCCCCCTCCCTCTCTTTCTCGATTGACACGTTTTTCGCGATTTTCACATTCAATTCAATATGTATATTACACGTACCTGTTCATCATTATCGCATTCTCAAAGCACAAGTCATCATCAGGAAGATGGTGAGCCTTCCAATCAAGTCTTTGAGATGGAACCGAAAGGTACTCAATGATGCTTAATTCCATCTTCGTATCGACATTTCTATCGTTAAGTTCATCTGTCCACATTTGGAACAACATTCTTCTGTATCCCTGATTGAAGTAACCGATATATGCTAGGAAAGCCGCCGAGAGCAACGTGTCCCCCACGAGAGTATGCATGTGCTTCTTATATTCGTCCTGATCAAGCTCCCACCTTTGGCGTTCTGAACCAAGATTTTGAAGCAATTTGACAGATCTATCTACTTTAAAAGCCACGTTTTTCAATTCATCCTCAATTCGAACGCCCTCGGTGATAAGGACTTTATGCTCATCAGAGATTGACTTTATTTTCTCTGTCAACTCGTTTAGGACAGTTTCCACCTTATCCTGCTGCTCCTTCAATTCCTTGCTTTCTCTCTGCAATCCCTGCAGCTTCAATTCCATAGGTTTTACCTGCTTGATTACTTTCGCGTATTTGAGCTGTGATCTCACCCAAACAACCAACGGAGCACATGCTTGAGAGGCACGATAGACCTTCTCATACGTGAAGTTTGTATTTCTTAGATACTTCTCATCAATGTAGTCAGCGACTTTCTTTTCTAATTTGCGGGTTTGGAATTCTAATATTTTAGGAATGAAATCACTTTTGGCCATAGCTTTGCGAATATCCGACCACTTTTGAGCTCCAGTCTTCCCAAACAGCATCATGATAACCGGCTCCAATGCCAGTTGAACTATCTTCGGAGGAGTAGCTAGCCTTCGGATGACATCTAAATCTTTCCTCGAGATACCACGAACGCTCTCCCTCGCTTCCTCGAGAGCTGGACCGGCCTCAGCAAGTTGCCCTTTGACTTTTAATTCCTCTTCCTGGATATATTTGTCTTTCTTTTCTTGGTCATCTTTGATTCGACGGGCAGCTTGTCGCTTATTCTCTGCCTCGACGCTATCCTTCTGAATCTGTTCCATTTTAATTTTCGCTTCAGTGTTCTTTGCTTGAAGCTCTTCGTTTTTAAGGTTGAGCTCAATTCGCATTGCGTCTACGGTTTCTTCGGTTAATTTCAACTTCTGCAAGCCGGATATGAGGTGCCTCTGCTGCTCTTCAAACATATCTCTCTTTTCCACGAATAGCTGTTTGTAGTGCTGAATAAAATCTAGATAATGACGTGGCGTGACAAAAGTGGCCCTTCCATTCCTAGCTCGCGCAAGCTCTTCCATTGCATTCTGCACACTGTTGTGAATGTAGACCATAGTCTGAACAACATCGTCCCTCTGACTATTGGGCTGAGCTGCCAGAAGCCCTGTCTTCACGTCAGAATCTAAAGCATCTCCGTGTACTGTATCTCCTAGGTCAAGATCGCGGGTGAAGTCGAACCCAACTTGGTACAATGCAGTCGATGACCACTCGCCGAACCAATCAATGACGCATCGGTTGAACAAAGCCGGAGATGTTGCAGAACGGTTATCAAAGTCCTCGTTAGAAGGATTCATTGTAAATACGACATGCAAATTTCTTTGCACCTGCGCACAGAATCTTTTGTAGCGGTCGTCATCTGACCCCAAGACCTCGCCTAGTCTCCTCCCATTTTCCTTGCACTCGTCCATAAGATGTTGAAAATCTGCACCCTCGAATAATCCAGGTACCTCCCCAGATGCGAGGAGGGCATTCATTCGCTCCAAGAATGCAGTGTCGAGAACGTTACTTTCGTCAAAAATGAAGCAGATTTTCTCATCCTTACATCCCGAACGAATTAATACGGAACGGAGATCTGAGTCAAAGTCTTTTGTCGTGTAGAACTTATGCACCTTAATTTGGAAGGTCTTCATACCATTCATCCAAGAAACAAACTTTGACAATATGGTCTTTCCCGATCCCGAGGCCCCCACCAAAAGGAGGTGACCGAGAGGCTGTCTCAGAACACGGTCAATTCGTAGAATGTGCTCTAGAACCTCATCGAACACAACTAGCTTTACATCCAGCTCCTCTTCATTAAATGTGTTTAATCTTGCTAGCACGTGCTTTCGCAACTCTTCCTGATCTACGGACTCATAGCGTTTTGACAACCATTCGCTGAACAAGATCGGACGGCGTATAGCGCTGTCGATGCTGATTCCTTGGAAATGGGCTCTAACGTTCTCGTCAAGTTTTTTATCAGTCCAATCCCTTTCAGATTTCTCCACAAGTCGGTCCTGAAATAATCTGAGTGCTTCATGAGCATACAACCTAACCATATCCTCAGGAAGTAAAGTGTGCCCTTTTAGTTTGTTCACATTCATTGCCTCGAACATTGCTCTTACCCAACGGGAGAGTTCTCTCGGAGAGTAAATGTAGTGTGGTTGTATGTCTGGTGTAAATCTTGTTTGTGAAGCTAAGTAGAAACTGACCATCGCGTCTGTGAGCGGTTGCGCATATGATTTAAGCGCAGGATGTTTCTTTACCAACGCTCGATTGAATGTGCCGTAAATTTGTTTCAAACTTGCTTCTGCAGGGAAATCGACAAATAGCAGCATTGTATGCCGAAGAAAACGCGCTGTCATTGGAACTCGGCCAGCATCTGTTGGAGGGTTACAGGCACCGATTATTTGTACACGCTCAATTCGAGTCCAGATGAGTCTTTCCGCATCCCAAAAACCCTCCTGTTCTATGAGCTGTCGCAAAAACGTAATCGCAGGTTGGGTATTATAATTGTCCGCTTTTGGTAGGTTTATTTCATCGCAGAAAATTACCAACCATTTATCCTGATTCTTCGGTTTCATCACTTGCCGCCCTTGCGATTTATCGACATCACAGTAGTGATGCAGAGTTTTCAGTAGCAAATCTGGGTCTGTTGAAGACGAAAAATTCAGCGTTACCAACTCAAAGGTAGGTAATTTCTTTAGAACACTTGTAAGCGTCATAGACTTTCCTGAACCTGGTGGACCACACAGGATCAGAGGTCTGTGCGCAGCTACTGCAGCGCCAATAACAACTGAATGACGATATGTATCAACTGTCTCAATGACAATATCAGGCTTTGGTATCTTCTCAGGTTCAAGATCTGAATTATCGATACTGTTGGACCATAACACCCAGTCTGCAGTTTCCACACTGACATCGAAATCTATCAGTGGACCAGAGTCTGGGAGCTTCTCGGTGGTGAGATTGGATAGTTCTTGGCAAAATCTCTCGCGATCCTTCAGTGACATAGATCCCCCAAATGCCCATGCGATAGCCATGATTAGGTATTTCCTCATAAATTGCTCTATTTGGGCCCCACTAAGGGGGAAATCTGGGCGCGCATCATTATGAGAAATAATGCGAGCAATACCTCCAGATAGAAGAGAGAAAAGTGTGCCTAAGACGCGCATCCTTTGTAATGGCATCACATGATTTTGCTTCTTACACCATTCGAATATCGGATCAAGTAAAGGGCTATTGACATATGAGAGATCTGCTAAATCTTTGACATCATCCAATCCTTGAACCCTTAGAGAATTCTTGAGAATCTGGCAGCTTTGTTGCTGCACACCCATCCATCGTCTGTAAACTCCATCTTGCACGGCCGTGATTGGTGTTGATCGAAGTTTTAAGAGTAAATTGTTGCAGATCATATTTGTTGTTACAACTTCCGGATTAAACCATACCATTCCACATCGTGAAACCGTGGCTGGAGTTGCAAAATTTAGATCTTTTACTTCAAACATTATTCTCACATTGTCCGTGAGCATAATTCGCTCTCCATTTGGCAGAGTAAGCAATTTGTTATCGTCTAGAACCGAGTTAAGATTTTCTGCCCATTCAGGGTCCACATCCCCATCAAAAACAATCCAATTTATCTTCCGGCGTTCTTCCCTCGCATCGTTCAAAATTTTCCTGAGAATGTCAGTGAAGACACCATCTGTCCATTCCAAAGTAGTAGGATCGAGAGTTCCATATAAATCGTCCTTACTGATAGCTTTTGGATCAATGACGTGCCATTCCGACTTTATTTTGCAGTCACTCGCCAGCTCAAGGGCTTTAGCTAAAGTTTTCCAGGCAGATGTTTTTCCCGTTCCACTGGGACCTACCATGATGACGCCATGATTGATCGTTTGCACTTGATTTAACTCCATTATCTTGTTGATCCACTGCTCACTTGGGAGTAGATGGCGATCGCGGCAGATTTTGATAACCTTTTCTCTAATTAGTTCAACATTTGGTGGAAGTAGCTTTGCTGCTGGGAACACGGCAGAAAGTAGGTTCTTAAAAAGACCTAGGTCGCTTGAGATAAGCTTAGGAACAAGCGTCATACACATAGCTCTAACCAAGAGTTCTTGTTCGATTTCCTTCCATTCTGAATTTTGATGCTCTGTCTGGGTTCCTAAATTCGCCTGGCTCTGTCTTTTAAGCGTTCCTGCAGAGCGTAGAACTGATTTCAGGCTACGCAGCCCAAAGTCGTAATGATTTTGATCTGAGAGTTGATCTTTGCACAGTTGGAACAATAGCACTACTTTAGAGGACAAGAACTCAGCGGAACGAAATCCCTGGGAATAAAGAGTAACCTGGGCGATAAGGTTACGATCAGGTTTCATCATTGCCATTCCTCTGAATAGCTGTTTCAGGTTATCAGGCAAGTTCGATCGCCCTGCATAACCAGGATTCATTGTCACGAAGATACCCATCTTGGGATTGAGAATAACACTCTTCTCTGCCAGTTCTATGGACCTAGCCTTTGTTCTTAATCCTTCTTGAATAATCTGAATTTGTTGCGAGACAGCTGAAAGGATTCGTTCCTCGAGTCGATTAAACTCGTCGAAGCAGCCCCAGGCTCCACACTGGCACAATCCAACGAATATCCTACCCATAGCTGCGAGGTCAAAGCTTTCGTCGCAATTGAATACCAGAACAAATCGACCGAGTTGCGCTCCCAGCATCTTTACAGACTCAGTCTTTCCAGTTCCAGCGGGACCAAATGGATTACCACCCATCCTCATGTGTAGCGCTTCACAAAGTGTAAGGTAGCACCTGTCAGTCAAAGGCGTTTGCACCAGTCTTTCACCAACTCCAAGATACTCGAATCCGTAAAAAAACTGAGCTCGTGCAATGTTTATTGTGAGTTTTTTCTCTAGAGCTTTATTCTCAGAATCGTCATATTCGTATCTCAAATTTGAGATCCATTCGAAATCCTGTTCAGATTTAATGTTCCTCTCTATAAGGAGCCGTGTTACATCTCGTTGATGAACTACTTCGGTGATGAGTTGCTCATATTTTTTCCGTGCATCTGCCTTCAAAGGCTTGAGGATTTGTCCCGCCATTAAGGTCAAAATATCTTGGCATTTCTTGAGGATTGGGCCAAGATAGCGCGATGTAGCATTGATCTCCGAGTCTTTTGATGCAGCTGTCAACGCTCTTTGAATCTGAAGGCACCATGCTACTTGTGAGGAAAGCATAATTACCTGCGCGGCTCCATTTTTAACCCACTGTTCCAATTCCAGTCCTTCTGGAGGTGTAACGCTCAAAGTGATATCCCTCGCTGCTCCTACGCTACTCACTAGTTGGCTCGCCAAAGTGGTTCGCATTAGATTCTCAACCCCAATAAGCCAGTCCTGTACGCTTTTTGTATCCTCCACGTTAATTACTCTGGTAAATTTTACCTGATGTAGAACATGTAAAGTTAATATCACGTTACCTTCAAACTCTTGTAAGTTGCGCACTCGTACCTCCTCTCCTTCTCGCGATCCCATGCCAAGAATGGATTTTGAATCCTCCGAGAGCTTCATAGAAGAGATTCCTGCGAACATTTTTGGCATATGGCGGATGCATTGAACAGGGGCTTTCGAGTTTCCAATGATTTCGAGAAGGTCATCATCCCCAACGAAGTAGAATCTTGGAAATTGAGCGCGTTGCTTCTCCAGATAGGCTCCTAAGGCTTTCTGCACTGCGATAAGGATATCCCTATATTGTTCTAAACGAGAAAGAAGACCCTGATTCGCAGTAAACCATGACAAAACACCGGGATCAAGTTTGACTTCTCTCATCAATCGAACGAAAGCTTGATCAAAAGTCTTGAACCGTTGATGCTGGCGTTTCAGTTGCTGCTGTACATCTATACTTGATGTAAATATGCCTTCAAGATATACCCATCTCCGCTGTACCTCTGAAAATACATCTAAAATTGCTTGTGCATTATTGAGAGTCTGTTCCCATTTGAGAGCCTCCGCCTCAAAAACCTTGAAGAATGGAGACTGCTTCATGCTTTGAAGATCAGTCAAATGTTCATTTATCTGCTTAAACATGTTGTTCCAGTTACGAATTAGGAAACATTTGTTTCGATAGTCTGCCAACTCGAATTTGGCATCCTCCCATGTAGCTGCAAGGGAAACAAGGTACTCCTCCAAGGCGGATTCTCCCTGTGCAGTTTCAGCTATCTTTAGTAAATCTTCCTTATGTCTCTGGAGTTCAGCCTCCCAAAGGTCTCCAACTGTTACATCTTGCCATATTTTTTTGATCCGGAGAAATTTCAGGATCTGATGCTGATGCTTCTTCCTTAGTACGGGTGATGAGATCGTAACAAAGTGGACATAATTTTTTTGTTGTAGTTCCAGCCTTTTGCGAAGGAAATCGAAGGCATCGTATGAGCTGTACAATTTAACGAAGTCAGGAAAACTAAACGTGAATACCAATTTCTATAACTCTACCGTATATGATTTTCCATGTTGGCGAGTTTCTCCTCCAACGCTCTCAATCCACCACGTATTTTGTCCGGGGTCACGGTTACGAAACGTTTTTCTCCCAATGCTTCTATCTCGTTCCAAACTCTGCTCAGTGATTCCCATACCTCTAGCAGTCCTTTTATTGTAATATAAATGGAATGAAAAGAAATCTACGAGCGGCCAAAAAAGTCAAATAATCAAATAATCTTAGGTTCTTAAGTTACCTTCAAGTTCTTGCTCAATGGGACCCAAGATATCTTCATCTCGCACCTGGACAATGAAGGGGGTGTATAGAATAAGACGGAATTCGAAAGACGTGTGCATTGTGTATTAACCTGCATCCCCAAAGCTTCTTTTGCCGTGTGGATTCTTACAACGTCCTCTGCGATTAACATATATCTATTCAACCCAACAGAACAGTAATCCTAACGATAAAGCATGCAAAGAAATAAGATTCACCTTTAAGCATTAGACATTGAGCCTTATGATGGTTTAGAGTTATGAGAACCTAAAACGTGAGAGGGAGAGAACATCGTTAAGTCGTATCTGCAAAATAAAATATGAATATACCTTTGCATGATTTAGATTTCCCGAAACTGGACGGTTTTCTTTCCATTCAGCCTGAAACTTTTGAACTCGTTCTGTGAGAGCTAGATCCTGAAAGAAATTATTTTTGTAAAAATCTGCTCGATTCTGAGATTTGCAACTGAGATTTGCAACTGAGATTTGCAACTGAGATTTGCAACTGATATTGTCATATTTGACCTCTTTCGTGATTCTAGCCTGCAAATCAGGCGTTTCACTGCTTAATCTGCTAAGTTTTCCTTCAAGTCTGTGATTGCACGACATTTATATTTGTAGATATTGATCTTAAGCAACGAAATTTTACATCTGCTGAAATGCGGTAAATTCTCCAGCCACTCTTTCGCCTATTAGCCAATCTTCTGGGAATTGATGGCGCTGCCGCTTGAGCATCGATTCAACCTTTGGAGATCGACATGTTACTTAAAGACGATTGGGAAGAAACCAAAATCTCACCCCAAGCTGAGACTTCAAATCTTTTTCCCACTCAGAACGTTTAGATTTATAATCCATTAGTTTGGTAAGAATTTTAACTATTTCTTTCGTGTCCTGTTTCATGTCATTATTTATCGTCCAATGAGTCAGCTGGAAAAGGTGGGACACTTACTTGCATCTTAAACTCCATTGAAATGTTTTCTAGAGCGTTGCGTCCCTTGTTTGCGGAATCATATATTTCCTTCATTTTGCCACCTAACTCAAATTCAGATTTCAGAATCATGCGAGCTGAAAGTATTCCCTTCAACCCAACCTAAACTGTTCGAAAATCGGACAGTGATGGTCTTCTGCCAACTCTCGACCTACAGTTGATTCAAGAACAATGAGCCATTTATGCGCTGAAAATTAAAATATTGAAATAAAATATTTCTTCATAACCTTATTTTCGATTTTTTGCTGAACAGTACGAAACTTTATTAATATCGGCCCAATAGAGTGCTCAGAATCTTGTTCTTTAAATTTGAAGTGTAAATCATTGACGATCCATCATCATAAATTTAATTTATTAACCTTCGAATTGTCTTCGCGAGTTCTTCATGTCTCTTAATAGCTGTTCCCATGTGCTAACGCTGCTTTCAATCTGGAGCCAGCAATGAGATAAAGTTATGTCTCCTAACCAAATTCGATTTTAGAAAAGTACCTGCTTTATCACCGCGTCAATGTCCATATCCCATAATGCTTGATACTGCAGCCTATTCGTTATTCCGCGAATAAATGACACAAAAGTAGGCGTCCAACGATCTAAACCTACAAATCTACCAGCTATTCACATATTCCTCAGCAGTTGTAATTGTCTGCTCAATTGTTGTGTAGCACTCCTGAATTTCTTCAGTGTTAATCTTACGAATGGCTGAACTGAAAGTTAGCATTTCCTGCACGCAACCACAGTTTAAATTATTGCAATAATTTTGATAGAATCATTTATCACCTTCTGCTCCTTTATTGAAATCTGTCTTTTCTTGAGGGTACCTGCGTTCATCTGCCGCTTTTTACTTAGGGATTGAATACGCGGTAGCTTGCACACTGCTGCCACAACTTTCTGGAGAGAACCGACTGATAGTATATTTTCAGAATGTGAATCCATAACCAAATTTGTAATTTGTGCTGTTACCAAGACTTAGCCGGGCATAATGAAGTGATGGCTCAAGAGTGAGCATGTTAGATCGAATTCCTGAATCAATACTTAGTTTATGAATTTTATCTAAGTTCCGGCCCAACTACATACCAATCTCGTGAACAATAGGCTCCTTCATATCATTTGCCATTATTTCTAGTATCTGCTTCTCTTTCATCCTTTTTTGGGCTAATAAAAGATGAAGTAATTCATATCATATCCATATACCTTGTATCAATGGTACCTTGATCATCTAAAGAGTCGTCCTTCTCGTCGACTCCTTTCTCAACCTTAGCTTTCAGATCTTCAAGCTCTTTCGGTGTAAGAGAAACTCCCTCACACCTATTGTAAGTTGTAGGTGATTGGCAAGTTAGGCTAGACTGAGTATTACTTTTTCCATTTATTCCTACCATAGCTTCATCATGTATTTGAGTTTGAGGCATAAGATTCCTTCAATATTACGATCAAGCTTCGACACCCACATGCCTGCATACAAGTCCAATTTGAAGAATGCTCTTCACATCAATATTTCTTCTTACCTAGGTTCGAATATCCGCGCTTTTCAAAACTGTCCACCACCTCTTGTATTTCACTTATAACCTTGGAAAGTGCGTCATGAGAAGGCTCCATTTGTTTCAGCTTTTCGAGGGCTATGTAATAGAAATATTTTTATTTTTTGGAAAGAATGGTCGAGATTTAGTGCATACCTAGCTCTACACGTTTACTCTGCATGATAATATCCTCGACATAGTCCTGTGTAATATACAAACTTTGCATAATTTGACCATTCTAACTAATTATGTTGTATGGCAAACCTGGAACTGTTGAGTGAAAGAGCTTATCTTTTTAACAAATCCTGATAATATGTCTGAAGTCCAGTGTAAAGAATCAGTTACACCCCATTGAATTACGTCTTGCACCTACAACATTTACATTGTGAGGCCTTAAATACTGACAAAGAAAATTAAATGAGAACCTTGCTCTTCATTTTAGCTGCTAGGGGTTGGAGGTGAGGAAATTGATTCAATCGCGCACAGGTACGATTATAAATCTTTATCACCTATGAGATATGAAATATCGATTTTTTGGAAGAGGTGCATAATTTAGAGTCTGTACTTCAAACCTCTTCAAGCCGTACAGCATACGGATATTTTACTTTTGCCTCGCTGGCTCGAATTTGAATTTCGTATGGAATACGCTTGTTCATAAATCTTTTCAGATTCCTCACCTCCTTAAAGAGTTCAATTAGATCTTTATCAAAGTTTACAAGTAGACGTGGCTGGTTTTCGTATGCCTCAATTCGAAATATTCTTCCCTCGCTTTCAAACTCCATTTCTTTTTCTTTTCGTTCACTTTTCCATCTCTTAATCCAGTTCCCAAACTGATCATGATTTATCGAACGCTGTAACTGCGCATGAAATTGGCCATAATTACGCTTCAGCTCCTTTCCGACGACGTGATGATGCCATTTTTCACCTAGAACCTGCTCCACACGTCTCATATATAAATCTAGCTGGTTCTCAATTTGCCGCAGCCAAATTATGGCTCCAGAAACAGGTGGTACATCCTTTATTAATGACATCCTTGCCGCCTCATTGTTCACATAATCAGTCTTAAATTTTTGGTACAACTTGCTTATACCATCTTGTACCGTGCCTATAAGGGGCTGTTGGTACTCTCGAATCGCCCCAGAAATGCGAGGTCTATCAAAAAGTTTTCCAAACTTCTCACAAACGCGGAACATTTCATTTGCATCACCTTTTGCCTTGTCCAACATTTCCCTAATTTTTTCTTCGATGTCACTTTCTACATAGTCGATCTTTGAACGATACTTTTGAACAGATTTTTTCCAAACAGCAGTCGCCTCGTCTGAGGTATCCATTACATCAATAGCCTTCAAATATTCATAAGCGTTATCGATTTGCTTTCTGTTGTTGTTCTTCACGATAGCGTCAACCTCGATAGTTGAGTCAATAACAGATATCAGATGATGATGATTCTTGCGAAGTTGCCGTACTTCACGCACTCTTTTTCGTAAACGTTTTAGTGAGTCAAATGGAATATCTATATAATCAACTCGGCGGCCGGAATCAAGTCTACTTGCATATTCTCGTAGACTCTGCGAAAATATTTGCACCTGGGTATCCCATTTGCTGAATAGTGACTTACAATCTTTGGTGGCGAGCTCAAAATCCTTATAGTCTAGATACATCGGCCTTTTTGCACTTAGAATAGTACGGAGCTGGAAGGATATATCTCTAGCTATAGTTTTTACTAAGCTGATTGCTTGCTTGAGTGGATACATGATATTCGGCACTTTCTTGAGATGGTTGAATATCAGCTTGATGCTTTCTTGCAAATCTTTAATCGTAACTGAATCAATCAGATTCTGGATGGGAAACTCCCGAAGCAACTTATTATAAACCATGACTTTCTCCTGGCAGGAATTGAAATTACATTCGTCACGAAAATCCGTCGTAGCCATAAATCTTTGGTTTGCATTTAGGATGTCAAAGGTAAATTTGACTCCGGTGTCATCAAGTTGATATCTGATCTTTGTCAGCGTCCTTTGCATGCTCCCCCAAAAATGTATTTCATCTTTTGTGGTTCCAGTCGAGATATCTCGATCAAGCTTTGTCACGGACCCAATAAGTTTTTTCCAGTCAGAAATAAGGCTTGTTAATTCGTTCAGAAACTTGTCATTGTAGCTTTCCTGTGGAAGATCCTCGATCAATGGGAACCGATCTTTAATCCTTCCAACTACTTCTTGGACGGTAGGGTGCATTTGGAGCTGGATTTGTGGAATCTCAATATTCTGTTGACATCGTAAAAGGCTTACTTCTAGCTCACTGAGCTTGCTGTTGACTGTTCGGAGGAAATTAAACTCAACAAGCTGTTTTTTGTCCATTTGTTGCTCGCTAGACATTATGAAGCGACTATAAGGAAGGAATGCATGACGAACATAGTTAAGCATTGCTTCATACGGTGCTCCATCCTTCAAGACGCAAACGTAAAGTTGCTTTGAGAGTGGTTCATTTTCTACCAATGTGGGTACATTCTTAATTATTAGTACAGACACACTGTTCTTATCATAAACTTGCACATCTGTTAAGATTGAGTACGATTGAGTTCCATCTTTTGCGGCTAAGTTCTTGCGAATCACAAGCCTTCTTGCATGGGACTGAGATATGAATTCTTGGAATTTTCCAGAGTGGTCATTAAGTGCAGATTGAAGTTCCTTGCCTTCGGAACCTAGTAAAGGCCGTACCACTTTGCAAAGATAATCCTGAATCACTTTTGCATCCAAGCCTCCATTGTTCATCCTGCTCCTTCAATTTCGTCCTCTCTGATGACAAGAAGAAAAACTTACATTCGATTCAACCAGGACTTATTTTAGACCTGTAGCTCGTCTCAAACAGACTATATGAGTCAATTTGATTTAAAACATAGCACGTGTCATATCCTGAAATCGGATACAACTTGACTGTCTTCATGTACCTTCAGAGGTGCAGGGAGGGGTGCTGGAATCAATGCCCACGTGTGTACAATTAGACTCTTTCCTGTTTCCTTGTTCGTTTATTATTCCCGGCACAAACTACTCATTACGCATTAAAATTCTTACTTCCGACAAGCTACATAGCATTGTCGTAAGCAGGATAGCCCATGCCTGCTCATCGCTCGTGATATTTTTTGGCGGATTTCCCGTGACAAATTGGCGGTTCACACTCGTCCCGAAAAAATATTTTTCGGTGAATTTGACGATGAGAAATTTCATTGCGATCATCATGAATGAGACCCCAAACCTGGTGACTGTGAAGAGTGTCGAGGACATGAAACTGAATGAATTGAAGAGCCTGAAGACCGTGTGAAAAGCAAGGGATCTCCATCAAGGTGTGTGATGTCCATCAACTATGCCTTGTGTCGCGATGAAATGATTCAATTTGATCACTTTTGAAGCACTTTCAACCTGCATGTTTGTTTTTGTCATTCCATTTGGGGGACGAAAGAGGTTCTGTTCAGAACAGGCTGATTGATCGGATCAGAATGTCCCAAACCTCTGAATGCTTACCCGAACGTGTCGATCACAAGGATCTGGTCAGCCTCGTACAAGAACATCTTGAACACGTGAGGAGTGCCTTGACAATCTTGGAAAAAGTGTGATCCACCACGTTTGTCTTTGTCGTGAGCATCCTCTTGAAAACAGCAAGTCCGAAACACAGTGGCATCTTTGGAGAAGGCCAGAACCATTGTTTGCCTCATTGCATGACATGAAATCCTTCCACATGCAACCGGCCAAACGAAGCGTTGATGAGCAATCAGAATCGCAAATTGCATTGTCGACACAAAAACTCATGTGAAGCTGGGGTTAATCCAGGATGCGAAGCTGGGCGCAATGAGCTCATTGTCAAGTTTCTGGAGTTGTGCAACGTGCAGGTCGTTCAAAAACCAGAAAACTGCTGCACTTGCGCGCAAGCATGAGCGTTGCAATCCAACCCTGCTAGCCTGTGTGGCGAGTGCAACTGCAGGTGAGGGGATGTGGTCATTGCAATTGATCGACCACGTCGATCCGAGTCTCTCACACGCCAACAATTCATCAACACAACGCAAGGCTCACAGTCGCGCAGGTGTCTAGCACAGCTAACAGATGTGACAGTTGTGCTGAGACCGTTCTAGCTACCATGCTGTCTAGCTGTGCACACACATCAAGACATGCTGTCGCTGCATCGTCTGGACGTCTACACGTCTAGCTAGCTACTACATGTGCATGCATCCTGCCGATCGATTCAGGAATCATTCGGCACCAGCAAGCACCTGCTAAGATGGACTACGTAAGATGTGTTTCATTAATTGATGTAACGATTGACCAGTATCGTACGCGCGACATTTTATGATCTTTCTAATTCTTTTTCATCGTCGTTGGCACTCTGAACATCTGGATCACTTTCCCCGAAGAACTTCGTCGCTGCTGTAGAAGCTCCGCCGGCAGCTAAAAGGAGGGCTGCACTTGTTCTTCCTGAAGTGGCGGTAGCTGCTGTCCTGGCGGCACTGGCAACAGAAACTGGGGCGAGAGGTCGTAGGGTATGAGCGAACCAGAGAGAAAGTGTGAGGAGTGTCAGTGACCCCATCTGCTCCATCCATCACGCCACATAGGGTTTATTTGGGAATGAAACACGAACATTAAGTTTGCTGTCAGTTAGTTGATCGCAGAGAGAAGGGAGAAAATACACTTGCATCTGACCTGATGAGCTGACGCAAGTGGAACTGGAACGTGTAGAAGCAACGTGCTGATCCCAAGAGATACCTGCACGACGATGTTGTCGGGGAGTAAGACATCATCATCATCATCATCATCATCATCATTATTATTATATAGCAGATGATGCCCGCTTAAATAGCCCATTTTAGGGGTATGACAGTTGCAGTACTCGTTGTTGTATCATCATGTAATGTAAAGATAAAACTGACTATAATTGGAGGCCCTAAAGAAGAAACCAACCATCTCCTCATATTCTTTTACTACTGTTGCCAAGTGCCTATGGCACTAACATGTTTACCTGTACGGTAGACATTGCCATCATCAAGTGCGAGGCCACACGAGCATTTGAGGGTAGCGGTAGCCGCAGCGATGCCAGGTACCTAGTGCATATGGGCATTCCCATCAGATGGAAAGAAAGAATAATAGTTGCTGTTGCTAATCGTCAGCCCTCTCCGTCTCACTAGAGGGTTGAGGATGTCGTAGAAATATGTCCTTCCAAAGATTACACGGAGTCGTCATATGTTTATCAAAGCGTCATGACATGAACAACGAGTAGCTACGACAAGTTTCGGTCGTTTTCGCACTGGCATGTTTAAGTGAGTCAGGTTTATCTTTCTGTACATTGAGGTGACTGCGCCCAATGTTGTCATGGCCAGAACACGATGATTCCACTAAGCGATATTAGGAACATTTTGGCATTTCGATGAGTACCTTTTCATCAAGATTTAACTAATGCCCTCTCCTACTCCCACCCCTCACCGCACCTGAACCATTGTATCGTGCTCGAATATGTTCCTCCATTTAGGCTGAGAACGATAGGTATGGAAGATCATTGAGAATGGCAGTAGTTAGAAAATAATATTGAAAATGGTATGAACAATGGAATCGCAAATTGGACATTAATACCCAAAGATGTGCAACATGGCAGCTGTAATACGACAAATCCAGGCTCTCGCTCACTCTCAAATATCGATGCAGATATGATGATTCGCAGCATTGTTACACGTACATACATAGTACACAAAACAAATCATTTGCGTGTATGTGCGTAGGTGCATGTGCATGTGTGTGTGTGTGTGTGTGTGTGTGTGTGTGTGAGTATGCTCCATACATTGCTACCGCTACCATCGTCTTCATCATCATCATTATCATCACCACCATCGCCACCAACATTAACATCACCACACCTCAAGGAAGGGATTAACAATGTCATCAGGGAGCAATTTGCCACCCATCGTTGGGAACTCGTCGTAAACCATTCCTGTGATGACGAAGGCAATTAATGATTATATGTAGACAAAGACAGCGATGACTTTTAATATAATGACAAGCTCCATATCACAACCTGCATGATTCCCAGCGACGAATGCGCCCGAAAACGCAGTCAACCCCACGAGAGAGGCTAGCCCTACCGAACCACTGAAGGGGGGGCATGAGAAGAAGCGAATCACACGCACAAAAAAGGGGGCGGGGGTCGATCGATCAGGGAATAGGAGAAAGAGTTAATTAGAGATAACGTTTCCTTTGCTATTGCCGAATTAAATTACTTAGGTTATTTGTGCTAGCTAGCAGGACCAATGCACTACGAAATGGCAGATTTAATAGGTGTTGCTGCTGTTGCGCGAACTCCCACTTACATTCTGAGAGAGGCCGGCACCTTTTCAATGAGCGCTTGTGCGTACAACCTAGCGCTAGGACTCATGTTGGCGACCTGCAATGCATCCACACACGCACGCATTGGATCATAACAGATCATCAGGAGGGTTGATACTCTTGATAGCTGCAGGTCACCTTGTGTGCTGTGCTGAGGCCTATTGCTGTATTGAAGAGGGCTGTGTATAGTATGAATGCCTTTTGGATAGAGAAGAGGGAAAGAGAGAGGGAGGGGAAAGCAATTAAGAGAGAATTCCGCCGTGCTAAATATTCATGTTAAAAGAGCATCAAGAGGGATTTATTATCACGATCTGGCTTACATTCTTTCTTTGCTAGCTACGACATTATTACCATAGAGAGATGTGCAGCTAGCCGGTACGGCGACACGCGACCTTCACCCCCAAACCTCTCTTTGTCTAATTAAGAATGTTAAAAGAATAGTTGGCCAACGAGTGTAACAGCAAAGCAGAAACACCGTGCATCCTGCCCCTAGGCCTCCCCCTTCTCTATCAATTTCTTCTCCTCCTTTCCTCCCGCAGCGATGTGGTATACAATTCAAAGTCATTTGCACAGGTTATTGTGGAAGTATGGACACCACCGTTGAGGCCGCTTCGCACCATCCACCACCCGATCAGTCCTTGCGACCCTCCCTGAAAGATGGGATGAGTTAACACTAATATCCAGATCATTTCGAATGAGATTAGAATTTATGAAAGATGTAAATGAGTTTGTCTGTAGGCACTCAAGCTCCTTATCACCATAATTGAGACTAAAAATGGAAGTTAACGAGGAGGATGTGAGCGTCACCAGGAGGAGGAGGCCTGCCATTCGAGGAGCGAGTCGTTTAGGGATCATTCCCCTCATACCAAAGTACAGGAGAGGAATTCCGAAAACCTGTAGTGAATGTGTGTACGAATGTTTATGCAACATTACAGACACAAATACGCACATAGTTACACACTTTCATCTAAATATATATATATATATATATATATATATGTGTGTGTGTGTGTGTGTGTGTATTCTGTAAACGCGTCCATAAAAACGTCTGCTGTTACCATTCCTGTGGCGCGCCCTGCCATTCTATGACCCCATTCCATGAACCATATCCACTTGAATTCAGCCAGACTCAGCTCGTCATTATGCTGAGACGACAACGATGCAAATAGCACTTGATGACAAACCGAAACATGAGAACCAGCAAACTTTTCGCAACCTTTTGGTACTCAGGAAAGCTTTTATACTTGTTGAATTCCTCTTCCCAGCCCTCCTAAAGATAATAGAAGGAAAAAAAGAAAAAAGAGTTCATTTAATTTGCACAATGAGGGCACTCGCGAATGTGGACCAAACAACTTGCCTTTGTAGTGGGAGGCAAAATTCCTGTCGGCTTCCACTCCACCATCGAAAGGCCGCTGCCTGAGATCAGATTATTCACGTAAGGTTGAAATGTGTGGAAGATACTCAACATATAGAGATCTGGCCGATTTCGCATTCACGTTACCTGTAAGACGTGTGATGCCTCCGAGGGCAACCATACCGAATACCATCCCGCAACATCTTCACAGAGACATACATGAGCAATGATTATCAACTGATATGAATGATATTCGAGTGAGGTCTATGATACCCGTAAAGCCATCGCGCCATATGGAGGTTGGCATTCGTCCGCACGGGCTGCATGATTTGCTCCTCCACAACCCCACTCGGTGCGCTAGTGGTGCTCTTCAACCTCCGCAGGGTTCTCCTAAGCAGCCGTTGGCAATTGTTCGCTTGTGAGCGAAAGCCTGCGACCGCGAAACTCCTCCCTCGGAGAAGAGTGTGCAGCCTCATTTAGTCTTCGTTCTGTTGGGTGGCCTTCGATTGACCAGGGAGTGGGACAAGCCCCTGTGCGATGAATACATACTCTTACTGCGACAATGAAAATATATTGACGTAGAAATATTTCCGCCTTTGCACGAGTTGCTCCTCCAGCCACGAAGTCGGGGATCCCGTTATTTTCAACGATATGGATTTCGTTTGTGCGACAACTTACCTCGTTGTCTCGAACCAAGAATGACAACAATGTGGGGGCAAAGAGCCGACACAAAGAAAAACAAAAGAAATCGTTGGAGCTTGCTTTGTTCTTTTTTTCGCCGAGTTGTCGCTAGTGAAAAAGCGCTTGTTCCTCTAGTCTCAGACACAGAAGGTTTTCCCACTGCGACAACAAAGCGCAATACGTCCCAAGCCTCACACGTGGCTGTGATGCTTGTCCGAGCCCCAAAGGTATACCACCCCTCCTCCCCCTGAAAGGAGAGTGTTGGCTAGGAGGAGAAATAAATAGGAGCTAATCATTATATTAATCACGCTGAAATAAAGTGTCTTTGGTTTGTCTTCGCGTGAATGAACAGAGGTGCTGCAGACAATCGGCAGTAGTTTTGTCGTCCTGTCTAGGTCAAACCCCAGTGTGGAAGCAGCTCGGAGGCAGCAGGCAGGCTTTCTCGACCGACGATCTTCCTAGGGTAAATGCTTTGACAGAAAAGGAAATATAACATATATATATATATATATATATATATATATATATTAGTATATATAATGTACGCCTGATGCAGATCGCAGCGAACCATACTCCCCTAAGCCCCATCTCGTTCCTGGAGCGCTCGGCAAAGGTGTTCGAGAATTCGCCAGCTGTGATCCACGGAGATCGTCAATACACATATTCTGAGCTTGGAGAACGAAGTCGCCGCCTAGCGTCTGCCCTCCGTGCCCATGGAATAAGCAAGGGTGAAACAGTCTCAGCTGTTATGACGAACACCCCCGAGATGGTGGAGGCACACTATGGTGTTCCCATGAGTGGGGGTGTTCTCAACACCATCAACGTCCGTTTAGATGCTGCGGCTATTGCCTTTATTCTTCAGCATGCGGAGACCAAGGTAATGTGGTCCTCCCCGTTCCTCGGCCGGTTGAACATGCTCTGATGTGGGATAGGAATAGATTTTGTACGTAGCTCTTCTGGGAATGGTGGCTGCGGGAAAATAAATTCATAATTAAATAGGTTCTTCTGACGGATTGTGAGTTCGCTCCAGTTGTCAAGCAGGCATTGGATATCCTCAAGCAACAAGGAAAACACATTCCAAAGGTAGTAGATGTCGCAGATACGGAATCTCCTGACAGCTACGAAGGGGACCGTCTTAGCAATGTCGCCCTCACCTACGAGGATCTGCTCGCTGGCGGTGATCCCTCCATGGAGTTCTCATGGCCTGACGACGAATGGGATACTTTAGCACTTAACTACACTTCTGGAACAACCGGAAATCCAAAGGGCGTGTTGTATCATCATCGTGGAGCGTTCTTGAACGCGACCTCTAACAGCCTTGTGTGGGGTCTCAACCAGGGCTTTAGATATCTGTGGACGTTGCCGATGTTCCACTGTAATGGGTGGTGCTTTCCTTGGACAGTGACAGCCCACGGAGGCGTGCATGTTTGCCTGCGGAAGGTGACCGCCAAGGGCATATACGATGCTTTTGCCGATCATGGTGTGACTCATCTCTGCGGAGCGCCCATCATAATGCAGATGCTGCTTGATGCGACACCCGAAGATCGTAGGGATTTCCATCAAAACATCAAGATGATGACAGCTGCTGCCCCTCCCCCCGCAATCATCCTTAAGCGTATGGAAGAAATGGGTATTGACGTCACACACACGTACGGCCTCACTGAAGTTTATGGCCCCGTCACGGTTTGCGTGAAGAAGGATGAATGGAAGGAGCACTGCGAGGAAACACAGGCCAATCTCAATGCGCGCCAAGGAGTGAGATACCCAATGCTTGAAGGACTGATGGTCGGCGACCCAGAGACATTGGAGCCTGTCGAGCCAGATGGGGAATCAATCGGAGAGATCTTCATGCGTGGTAACGTTGTTATGAAAGGCTACTTCAAGAACCCCGAGGAGACTAAGAAGTCGTTTAAGGGAGGCTGGTTTCACACAGGGGATCTTGCCGTTACATACCCTGATGGCTATGTAAAAATCATGGACAGAAGTAAAGACATCATAATATCAGGAGGGGAGAATGTCTCTAGTGTCGAGGTGGAGAACGTCCTCTACAAGCATGAGCGCGTCAACGGGTGTGCGGTTGTTGCCAAACCGTGCGAGAAATGGGGAGAGGTCCCTTGTGCCTTCATCGAATTGGCGGGCGCTGGGAGTTCGGGCACACACATAGAAAAGGAATTGGAAGTAAGTGCATGCGATGTTCGTGCGAATAATGCAATCACGGATAGCCGAGTGCCCCTAACATTTGTTCTTTTTACATGTGTGTTGTATTGCATCTGCTTTTCAGGAATTGAAAGCAGAGATACTGGAACACTGCCGAGCTAATCTTCCAGGTTTTAAGGTGCCAAAAGTGATCCAGTTTGGCGAGCTTCCGAAAACGAATGTAGGGAAAATCCAAAAGTTCAAGCTGCGCGAGATGGCAAAGTCAATGTGATGAAGAAAGGAAGCACGTCTGGGAGCCGAAACATATTTATTTTACGCAAGGCCTTGCCTCCGCCTATCTTCTTGTCTAGCTGTCTTGCTCCTTGCATGCAGCATTTAAGCTATAAAGCATATATTATACGCTGCTTCGGATCATGATTAATAATAGCTCTAACTTCAGCTTACGTTTACTTGTTAATCGATGTACGTTCATGTCCAGCTAGCCAGTAATTGCACACATGCAGCTCAATTTAATAGCACATAATTATAATACAAGTGGATGCAATTCAGCGTAGCTAGCTAGCTAGCTAATTGGATTGATGGCTTTGACGATGGCTGCGTACACAATGCCTAAACATATCTTGATGCTATGAACCATGCTGGCGCGGCTAATAATTTATAAGTTACATGATACATCCATCATGTAGTCGCGCTGTACTACTGAACAATAAAACGATGATAACGAGATATCGCCATGCAGTATGAATCTGGCAGTGGTCCTAGATTAACGGAATTATATACGAAACAATTTATCACTTTTGTGTATATTTTCCCCAACTTCCTTTATCATATCAGCGGCACATTGTTCTCAAATGCCAGGCATTCTTGTAATGTCTTATGCTGTGCTCGCGTCCAAGCTGTAAATTTTCTCAAAAGTGGCCTGCGATTCAAACAACGACGAATGAATGAATATCATCTTCATATATTCATAAAAACCATCAGCATCTGCATCACATTGTGCAAGAATAATCGAGTGGTAGTGAGTACACGATCATGAACACGCTGCCATATCTGATGGATGTTGCAGTACCTGATCCACCACCCACAGATCCCCGTCCATTTTCTTGGCGTCTCTGACAACAAAATCGCCTGCGACGCCATACTGAACACCGTCGGCAGAAGTTTTGAGAGCGAAGGGCTTCTCCATCTTGCGCGCCCATACTGATCCCACCTTTCGATACCTTTGATGATAGCAGCAGGAAGTGGTAGTAAGTAAGAAGTAGAGTAGTAGTAGTACGATGGGAGGACGTGTCGATCGATGGAAGGAAGGAATGGATGAATAAATAAAATACGTCATCCATAGTAAATTTCGATGATAATAGATGGTGGACTAATGCTGATGGAGATAGAGAAGCCTAGATGATCTCCCTCTCTTCTCTTAGCGTGTTGTTGATATATTCTTTGATTCTCTCCCTTACTGGTTCGGAGTGGTGCCTTTCTTCTCCGGTAATTTCTCGTAATTGCGGACGAAGACTTCTTGGTCGCAGAGATACAGATCGTCCTCGCTCGGATTGCAGATAATCCAGCAATTATCCTTCCCACTCTGTTTGCCCCATTCTTTCTCAACCGAGCATGCATCCTGAGGGAGGAAGACGGGGGGGGGGGGGGGGGGGGAGAATAGACGAGAATGAAGAGAATATCGGTTGGTTACACACACACACACACACACACACACACACACATGTTATTCTCGTTTCGATGGATAATCAACTCGCATTGCTAGAGTTGAGCAGTAATGACTATCGATGCTACTTACTACCTTCGTTTGGAAGGCGTAGACCGTTGCAGTCTTGTGGTATCGCTTCGCAGTTTTCTCGTCTACGACAATCTTCGGAGGCCCGAATTTCTGATGATGATAACGAGGAGGATGACAATGGGGCGAGGAGAAGGAAGGGGAGGGGGGGAAAGGGACAAAAGCAAAATCTTGAGGGAGGGGGCATCACTGATTTTCTCCTCCCTCGCTCTTTCGGGTAGTATTCATCAACACAGGAGTCTTGCTTCCACAGCATGCTACAGTACCTTTATCTCCTGGAGCTCCGCAAGAACGCTCTCGAACGTCCCTCTCTCTTGGGGGTCAAGCGACGTGCATTTTTCCATCACATTTACGAGGCGAGGTGTCGCGGCAGGAGGCGGCTGCACGCTCACCTCACCCTTGACAATCTGCTTCCCAAGCTTCTCGTCCATTTCCTTCGCATCGTATGGGGTCTTGCGAGAGAGCATTTGCCAGATGATCAGGCCTGCAGAAGGAAAGGAGAATATTGTGATGATGGCAATGATGATGATGATGACAATGATGATGATGATGATGAAGATGATGATACGAGAGGAGAGAGTGGTCGTCGTCGTCGTCGTCACATGTGCCGAATGTAGCAACGTCAAATCTACTAATAATACACTCGCGGACGGGACAGAGTGCATGTGTGATGTTTAAAAGGAACCAAGACTGTAGATATCTGATTTCTCGTCGTTGGCTTTCGCATCCTCCAGAGTTTCTGGAGCTGACCACAGCGTCACATTTCTAGTGCCTGGGAAGATGATGAACAACAATTAATGAGAAGAGGAGGATGCGGAAGGGTATCATCATCACCATCATCATCATCATCATATCATGAGCAGTAGCAGATCATTGTAGTGTGGTAGCACCTTGCACTGACGCCAGTACTGTCGCAATATCAAGTTTTATCCTCCAGTGCTCTGTGAGATAGATTTGGAGGGGGTTGAAGCTGCAAAGACTGTACTGTTGGCCATACAGGTAAGCCATCGCCTGATGAAATGACAAGGATCACAGCAGGTTAAGAACAAGAACGAGAAACGGCTTATGTTATTCTTAAATGGAGAGAAGGAAGGACGTAGACAGACAACGGGGGGGAGGGAGGGGGAGGGAGAGAGAGAGGAGAGAGGAGAGAGAGAGAGAGAGGGAGAAGCTGGAGTGGAGATGCAAAACGAATAATATCTTTGCCATTAGCTACCACAACACGCTACCCCTCATTAAAAAAAGAGAAGAAGATACGGCCTTCTTCAGTCGCTGCTACTCTCCTTTTCAAAATAATAAATAATGATAATAATAATAATACCTGGCAGAGGTCGATAAGAATCTGCAGCATGGTATCCCACTCAAGGACGGTCTTGCTATCTAAAAGGAGCGAGTTAAGATCGCCCCTCTGGACGTCCTCAGTGACAACGCCCACGTGATCATCGTGGAAGTAAGCCGCCATAAACAACATGAGTCGCGGATGCCTCAGGTTAGAAATCTCATCCAGCTCCTAGAAGTGAGAAGGAGAAAACGTGGATTTGTTGTTTAGAGAAGGAAGGAAGAACATGATGTGATGACCGACCGCTGGGATGGATGAGGAGGAGAGCAAGGAAAAGGGAAGAGAGAGGGAGGGGGGACGACGGGGATGAATGGGAGGAAGGGGGAAATGGCAGGGCGCCGATGCAATGCAATGGACATTGCTGTTGCCATAGCGTGGGGCGGAACAATACGAATAATGAAATACCGCTTCAACGCGTTTTTTCATCTCAGCACTTGACAAAGAGCTCGATTTCATTGGGAGAATTGTGATTTTCACATTATCAGCTTCCTTCAACTTCCCTCTGTACACCTATTATGTGGTGATAGCAATGTGCATTATGCGTGGTGTGTGCGTCGACAGACATGCATGGGGAGAAAGGAGTAGTTGTCGCGTGTCCGAAGCAACATCATCATTCGGTTGCATTACCTTGATGCCATTGTCTTCTCTGATAAGATCTCCTAATGATATCTCATTTTTGGAGAGCAGCCATTGGCCAACCTCAAAGTTAGCAACGATTGAATTGTGTTCCTCATCTTCAGCTTTTGCTACTTGAATTTCGTTCCCGGGGTGATGTCCAGTGACCGCGGGATCCTTCAACATTGCCTGCCGGGATGCACATTATCTTCTGTTAATGAATACTGACAAGCAATTGGGAGAACGACGGCTGAAAATATGAGTGAAGACAATACGGTGTAATGCGTAGTAACACTTCGATAAATTCCGATGATACTAAACACGCTTATTTTTGGTTGATGGCATGTCGATGATCGTACCACACGACAAAAATCAGCGATATTATCGCTCTATTAGGCAATTTCTGCGACATTTTTGCATTCCAATTTTGTTTTGTGAAGCTGCAAATGGTACCTCGCACACTCGAACAACTTCAGAGAAAGGGGGTCGGTTTTTGGGGCTCTTCATCCAGCACTGTTGCATAAGATCTGCATAAAGTTGCGGACAAGCCGAAGGGATACGCGGCCTTAGATTGTCCATCGCCACCTTTTTTACTAGATATTTCGCTGGAATTTTGAGCGATTTGTACGGAATCTTCCTTGTGTAGATCTCCCACAAGACGACACCATAGCTGTACACATCCACCTTGTAATTGTATTCCTTTCTGCGAATGATTTCGGGCGCCATCCATAATGGAGTACCACATGTGGTCATAACATTTTTGCTGTCCTGGAATCGAGTCATGCCGAAATCCGCAACTTTTGCGCGCCATTCGTTCGTGATCAGTACATTTAAACTCTTGAGGTCACGATGTATGATGCGATCTTTGATGTCGAAATTATGTAGATAGTTCATACCACGAGCAAGATCAGATGCAATTCTCAAGCGCCTGGGCCAAGTCAGAGCAGCATCTTCATCATGTAATAAGCCGAATAGACTTCCCCTATGCACGAGCTCCGTCACAATGCATAAGTGCGGGTACTCTAGACAAACTCCCATGAACTTGGTAATGAACTGATTTCGAAGTCGATGCCAAATATTGACCTCCTGCACAAACTCTTCAATAATATCAGGCTCCACCTTCCTACAATCGATCTTCTTGACAGCCACAGCAGTCGACCAAATCTTCGCGCGGAAAACCTCACCTTGGTTCCCTTTGCCCAGAAGCGACCCAAACGTTAGATCGGAATACTTCATCTTGTACTCATTTGTCTGCATTTTTATTTCCTTTATGTGCTCATGCCCTCCGTCATTTTCTCTCTTACAGCTTCCAAACCAAAAATACAGAACGGTGGCTGCGATTGCCGCCAGGAGACCCAAGACAAGCACTACGATGGCACCTGCAGTCGCCGCCATGATAGGTCTTCTTCCTCTTCTTTTTCTTCAGAGCAAGGGCTATTCTAAGGGAATTCTTCACTGAAACAGAGAAAAGTCCTGATATTTGTAGCATAAGTAAACCTCACCGAAATCATGGGGCGCAACTCTAAGAACTAAAGGCACCCAAAAGAAATTGCGGAGATTCCACTTTTTATTTGTTACATTTGTTCAACCACAATCTTCATTTAGACCCCCCCCCCCTCCTCACTCACGATTTCCAACCTTAATATAACCAACCACACCACCTTAAGCCCCTAGTTGTCTTCGTGAGACTAAATGCTGCAGTGATAACGGGGGCGCTTTCAAACCTAAAAACGACGAAAACATGTTAGAAAGAAACAAAATACTATGTATTATTCAAATGCGACATAATTAAATTTCCAATTGTCAAATAATATCCTCCACCGATCACACCAAAGATGTGAAAAGTAGTGTCGAGGAAAGTGAAAACCAGGCTGTTCTGCTGGAATCTCGGCAGGTATTTCCGGGATTACTCCAAGAAATACAAAAATGCAATGAAATTGGACCTGAGATTGTCGACAGAGACACAGAGACATTTGGCGCATTCCTACAAGAAACCCAGGAGAAGAGACATATGAGACAGATGCCGAAGAAGTTTGACATTCGTACGGTAAAAATAAAATCGGCAAAATTTTGACATGATGTGCTTGCATCGTCGCTTCGAATCAAAGCAACGTTACCATGGGCCTCGAATTCTCTGGAAACGCATCGTCATCGATTCTCCTAGATAGGTACTGAAATGATGCAGGCCTGTAGGGACATCTCCTACATCTTCAGGTAGAAGACAGATGTTTCACCCGTGTTTTTTAAACACAACTTCTTTTCTCTCTCCTTCGAAACTCTTGTTGGGAGTTGTTCGTTTAATACCAATTTTTGTAGGAAAAAAATGACAGTTTTCGAGGTCATCTTCTTTCAAATCCACAAAGGATTTTAAGAGCATCTAAACGTATGGGGCAAAAATATTTCGTTCAAAAACAAAAAATTCATTTATTTGTCTCAAGTTCCGGATGTTTCCTCCTGGACATCACGTTTTTTTGAAACGCATGATTGTAACAAAACATCTAAAGAGGAAAAATCCCCGTTTTCAAGAAATAACCGGGTTGAATGAATGCAAGTTGACATCTTCTAAGAGAGACAAATAATTTTTTTGGAGCAACTTATTTGCGTTCTTCTCACAGAAACAATGACATTTTTTTTCGAGACGAGGATTTCATTTGCTTTCCTTGAATTGTTTACCACATTCGTAAACCACAAATCTGAGCTTTGAGCTGAGTGAGAGTTTTAGGTGCTTGGGTGTGCGTTGCGGCAGCAAATGCACACATACATAACAGAACTGCAACAGAAATTTTGCAGTTTGTAACCAAAACCCGAACACAGCCTGCTCTTTAAGATTGATTTTTCCTCCATTAAAAACGCAGTTCTTTTCCCTTTATCGATAATGCTTGGTCTAAAGTATCAATATTGTGAAAATACGGGTACAGAAAGTAATTTATCTACTTTTCAAATCAACATAGATTTTCGGTAAAATGATGTAGACTTGATTTCGATGTTACATTTCACCACCTTTTGGGAAGACGCATGCATGCAATGTTCTCATATTCTGTCATTTTTGGAGATTCCGGACTTTTTCTGTTTTGAGAGTCTGCATGTTAGCAGTTCATCGAATTAATCACTGAATTCTGTGTGATATTTACGAACTATTGCTCATTTCTTGAATCAACGTCTTTGAATTTTAGAAGTACACCAATGTAAAACTTGTTTCTTATTTCTGAAAGTCAATCCGGAAACATGCTACCGAATGGATCTTACTTGAAAAAAGCAATGAATTTTGCCAAATATTTCTACCCTTCTTTGTGAGACCGACTAAAAACGTCCCTCATCCGCTGGCAACTGACAAGTTTGTAAGTTCTGGGAGAGAAAAAGAAGAGATTTCAGGACTGAATGAAGGACAGAATAATTTTACGGCTGATAACAACCTCCCTATTTCGAGATTTTGGCTACAATAGGATGTCTTAGAAACTATTTAAACATCGTTTTCGTAGTAAGTTTTGGAATGATGATGACAACGAAATACTAACTAAATGTTTAAGATCACCATGTGAATTGTTTATGAAGATTTAGGTAAAATTTTATACAAAGACAACCTGTTTTTGAGAATTATGAATAATAGGACCTCCGTTTAACTTTTTAGCAGGTAAAATCTCCAATGAATAGTTTGAGATTTGGTTGTACCAGCAGCGGGTGGTGCGAGCGTGTTGGAAGAAAGAGAGAGAGAGAAAAGAAAGATAGTCAAAGAGAAGAAAAGATTGACTGTCCCTAACCCCTCTGTCACAACTGGAGCTTTTTCGACTACACCGCCTTCACCGTTATTCCTCCTCTTACTTGGGAAGAGGACTTTCTACCTATTCTCGAACGAAAGGAGTTCGCTTCGGAGGTACAAATATTTTCGATTTCTTACATACACTTTCGTACGCAATGCTTGTTAAGGTACCTGCGATAGTTCGTTGAAGAGATAGGCAAATAATTGAAAGAAAAACAATAATGGCGACATCTTCATATTTCCAATTTGTTCGAATCAACTCGCTTTGCACACACGATAGGCCTTCCAATCAGTCACCAGCTATCGTTTTCGCGACACAAAACAAACAGTGGTATTCGGAGCAATAAAGCTCCTCAAAGAATCATTTCTGTGAGGTTGAGACGTCGTACCACCCCTTCAAAAATGAAGAGGGGTAGAGGCGGACCAGGAACAGTAAGCGACGGTGGATTGCATCGTATTGCAGCCGCGGCTTCGAGGAAGAGTAAAGTTAGAAGGGGCAATGGTACAGCTGTGCACTCCTCCCCTAGAACTAATAAGCATTACAAAAGTATGGGCTTTTATAATAACGACCACGATACGCCAAAGAGTAAGCATCAGATGCTTGAAGAAACACTTAGGTTTGATCTTGAGTTAATTCGAAGCCGGAAGCAGAGTGGCCGGGGAATAAGCCGAGCGGAAATGGAGACTGATCATGAAGAGAGCATCAATGGATCACTTGGGAAGGGATGTATATCACCTCAGACGAAAGATCTCACCAGCCTCCTGCTTTCCATGAGTCAGGGCAAGTCTAGCCCGCATGGTAAGAAAGACAAATCCCGTGAAAGAGAAGTAGTAAAGGAAACGAGCAAGAGGCACGGAAAGGAACTAATCATAGAGACAGATGGAGAAATGACAGAAAAACGGGCGAAAGAACGAATTGAAGATATGGAAAATAGGGAGGAGGAGAAAAAAGTTGAGAAGAGAGACCCCAGGAAAAATACTAAGAAAAATCTGCGTAGACTGTCAATATCAAAGCCTTCTCCAGCCCCTTCACCTGCTGCTGCTACATCAAATGCCGCTACTAACTCTGAGGATAGAAATAATTCTACCTTCAAAGTCTCTGCTCGGAAAATGGCTTGGACGGATGACGAGAATAACAATCTTGTTCGCCTAGTGGAAGAGTATGGCGCCAGGAATTGGTCAGTAGTTGCAAAGATGATGCCAGGCCGCAGCGGAAAACAGTGTCGTGAACGCTGGACGAATCATCTAATGCCAGGCCTACGCAAGGGACCTCTCAGCACAGAGGAAAAAAAAATATTTGCGATTTTGCACCAGAAGCATGGAAACCGTTGGACAGATATTGCGAAGCTGATGCCAGGGCGTACAGACAATGCTCTGAAGAACTACTATAACTCCATGAAAAGAAGTCGTAATCGTGCGTTACAAAACCTGATGAATAGACGCCGTCAGAATTCTACCGACTTTGTCCCCGCGAGTGGGACAACCGTTGATCGCTTGCAGCAAAACTCATATCAGAACACCCCAGCCCCCCCCCCTCCACCGCTGACCGGAGCCAGGAGTGCAATGAGTACCGAAGCCCATCCATCCATCAGAATAGCAAAGATGACGAGCCGACCTTCGTATCCAATGGGCAGGCAACCACCCTATGTTGGAAATGCACGAGAGATATATGATAATCGTGTGAGAAGGCCTCGTAATCACCAGCGAACTGCTGTCGGTAGTTACGGAGTACCTCTACCAGCGCGAACAATCAGACAATCTGCGATGCCTGCCATTGTATCAGTCGCAGATAGCAATAGCAGTGGGAATATTGGTCAGGGGTCAATGAGGTCCCCCTCATCCTCTCCACGTAATTCGAATGCGTTGACGCTCAAAAGCACAAGTGGTATCCCACGGCCTCCTCCCATGCCTCTACCACGTTCAAACTTGATTCCAAGTGTGCGCTCATTTGACACCTACAATTCCTCAGGCAGGAGACATCACATTCCCCCAGGTAATTTGATTCTTCTATTCTTCGATTATTCCAAAAGTTCAACTATTTGACATACATTAGTTACATTGCATATTCCGTTTTGTGTCTAGAATGGTCTGAAATCAAAACCTCTGATGGGGATCACAGTGGCTTTTCCAATGCAGAAGGCTACGTCTATCCCTCAGTGGAGAGGGCATGGCAGCATGAGAGGCAAAGAGCGAAAGAAAACTCTTCGGAACAGAATTCCGATCCCACCACTGGCAGCGAGAGTAGTGGCAGCAGGACTTCTTCGAACGGGCGTTCTACGTCCTTCTTTCCAATGCACAATAGCTATGAGGACGAGTTACTGATGCAACATTTGGGCTCCCATCGCAAGTGGAGTGATGATTTTAAGGGGTTGAAAGAAACCTTCCACGGAGAGATCAAGCACTCCGTTTCTGTCTCGATACAAACAGAAACCATCCAAAGAAGTCGTCATAGTCGTAAGACTCTACTCGTCAGCCACCCAGCTTGCTTGGAGCATGCAACAAACAACGGCCATTTTGAGGTGAGCGACCCTTTTAGAATAAAAATCTTTTTCCAACACAAAATCTCCTTTCGAGATATTTGATCATTAATATTGTGATATTCAATTCTCTTAGTCAAGCAGCCGGCTCCGGTCTGTGCTCAAGAGTCTTTCAGCACCTGAATTTAGAGAGCTTGAATGGCATTGTGCTGAGTATCCTGTATCTATGAACGACCTTGTCGCAGCCCATGAACCCTTCTACGTGGAAGCAATACTCAAATTGTGCAACATGTGTGAATCAGGCATTTTCCCAAAAATTTCTCTCGATCCTCCACACAATGATATTACCATTTCTAAGGGAACGAAAAGCGCCATTCTCTTTGCAGCAGGATCAGTCATCAGTGGAGTGAGCGCAGTGATGAGGGGTAGCGCAAGGAATGCATTTTGCGCTGTCCGTCCACCTGGGCATCACGCCTGTAAGGTCAAACCAAACGGATTCTGCTTCTTCAACAATGTTGCAATTGGTGCAATTTACGCGAGGAGAAAGTACAAGCTAGACCGTATTGCTGTTGTCGATTTCGATATGCACCATGGAAGTGGAACTCAAGAGATTCTTAAGAACGATGCTTCCTTCATGTATATTTCTGTTCATAGAGAGGATGTATTCCCGAAAAGCAGTACCCAATACCATTCCTCGTGGAATGTTGTGAATATTCCCGTGACGAATGCAACAGAGTTTGTGGAGAGCTCTGAAATAATCAGCAAGCGCTTGGCCAAGTTCCAGCCCCAAATTGTGCTTATGTCCGCTGGTTTTGATGGTCACAAGAGTGATCTCAAGAAAAACTCTCTCCAATTAAGCGAAATGGATTACGACTTAGTGACAAAAAACATTCTTCGTGTAGCTGCTACAAGTTGCGAGGGACGTGTCATTAGTGTTCTTGAAGGTGGCTACAACGCTACGGGGCTTGCCTCTTGCTGTGCATCCCATGTACGCACACTGATGGACAGAGGTATAGCAACAGTAACGGCACGCGAGGAGAAGATTAATGGTACCTGTGACAGAGGTAATGGATCCGATTCCGCCAGTTCCAACACTCCTGCTATCGCTACCGTTGACATTAAAAAGGAACCTGGAAGGAAAGCCAGCTAGTTGTTACGGAATCGGATGAAAACACGCACATATAGAAGAGTGATTTTGAGCTCCGATAGCTCTATCACTTTTGTCTAATACCAACATCAATACCATAATTTTTATAGCTATATTAGTACCATCGGCAGCTTACGCCGGAGGAAAATAGACCCAATACGGAAGATGGAATCATAGTATTTTATTAGCAAGTAGAATTGACACTGAGTGTGTCGTCGTCGGAGTATGAAAGTACTCAACACGAGCATGGTTAAAGGTAATCTTCATAGTTACTTAAACGCATGTCCTATTGGGAAAGGCCGTGCTGTTATGTATCGGAAGCATTACTGGTCTATTGGGACAAAATAGAGACAAATACTTAATTTTCTTTCTTTCAATACACATTTTTCTCTTCCTAACACTTATCATCTTAATGCAATACTAAATGAATGCGTTGTAAGAGCTTTTATTATGTTAGATACATCATGAATTTGGATTACTCTTAAACCCTTTAGTCTTAGTGAAATAGTAAAAGTAACAATATCTTCAAGGGATGAATAGTAGAAATGTAGAAATTATATGGTAACCCATGCGGAGATCTATTAGTTAGTATACGAAACTATTTATTTATCACGAGTTGAAAGAAACCAGAATGCATCATTTATCTTAAGTATTTAGGAAAGGTATCTGATGAAGATAAACTCACAGGGTGAAATTTAATGATGCACCATAGCGCATTGTACTTTTCATTCGTTTACATACTTTTGCATGATACAGCGACGGCAACAATGTACTGTAGTTGTTGAGCTTTTTCATGTGTATGGAAATAAATCGAATCATTGCATCCGTTATGCCATGCATGTCTAGACGTGTACGTTGTATTTGATTGAACAACCAAAAACATACAAGTTTCACGTCCTATGAATATTGACAATAAGCACACCGATGCACCTAGGCATCTGTTCAATGGGTGAATGAACGAAGCAGCAGTGTCCAAAATGCAACACCTGCAAATTCCCGCATGCTAGCATGTACACCTCTCTAGCTTTTTGCGAAACAATTGACATCATGCATGTGATGTGCATTTGTTGTGTGTGACACAGTTGCACCTTGCTAGCTTGATGGCAAGCAGATGTGGACAACTCATGTGAGAGCAGCGCAAGCATGCTGCTGTAACATGTGCATGTTTCTCATGCCGTCATCAGGTGCATTAGAGCAGCATTTCGCAGGTGCACATGCTAACAATGTGTCACCTGTTGGAATGTGCACAAATCACAAATGCCAGAAAAACAAATGTTTACATGCTCATGCATGCTAGCTAGCTAGCAAGGTCCAAAACCAAAGCTAGCAAAGCGCTAATGACAACGAAGCACTGAGAGTGAATGCGAAACAGAATGTGAGACGGATGCCATGCGGCAGCATGTGAGCGAACAAAAAAGTGCAACTCATGCTCAAAATTTGTTTTTCCTGCAATGATCGACGGCAATCGATTTGCTTCATTTGCGCACATGTGAGACGGATGTGATGAATCAAATTGAATTTGATCATCTGCACATGTGCATGTGCAAACTTGCGACGAGCGTGGAGCGTTCAGATTTCGTTTGCGAATTTTTTGCAAACGTGCATGCACTTCATGTCGGGGGAACAAGTGAAAATTCCAATGTAGACGTGTCAACCGATCTGATAAAACTAATTACTTCATGCTGTGACTACATTTAATGTTTAGCATTTCAAAGCAATGAAGAGTCATTTTTTCATTCTTCTGCTTTTTTGTCTCATGTTTCTCGGCTTTTGGAACCGCTTAGTTTTCACCCCGCTTGTCAATCTTTCAAACACCGATGGCATCTCTTTGTTTGCCCTTGCAGGTCTCTTGGTATTTACTCCGCTTGTCAATCGTTGGAAGACTGATGGCATCTTTTTCTTTTTATCAACGTCCTCTACATTTCTTTCCCTTTTTTTTTGGGAAGGTCGCCTCGCGGCACCAGATCTTTTTAACGGTAGTTTTTTTTTACCATATAGTGTGGGTGCACGGTGGTATGCTGTCTGAGTTCTTTTCTGGCGTGAGTCGTTCTTTGTCCTTTTCCCTGTAGTTTTACTGTTGTTGGGTAGGTCAGCCCTAAGAATAATCTTGTCAGATGCAGCTATCCCATCATTTTTATCTACATTTTCTCCTTGATATTGCTTTTCAATCATAGATGCTCCATCAGGTTTCACCACATTTTCTGCTACAATCTCTCTCATATCCCTTCGCTCCATTTCGGAGAAGGTAGTTCCTTCAGAATCATCAGAATCTTGATTTTCAGCTCTCTGCAGCATTCGTAGATCCCTCCTCTCTTCCTCCAAGAAGGTGGTAGAATCAGAATCGTTTCCGTTCTTTTCGTCTCCGTCAGAATTGATTTCGATACTTTTATCAGGCGTGACCCATGGAACATTGTGGTACACCTCCTGTGCAGACGGTAGGAGGAAACGACGGTCGTGATCCGTCAACATCGAGTTTAGCGAAATACTTGAGTTGGTGGCAGAAACCGAAGATATCTCTTTTTTCTTGCTCTTAATATCGTGTGTACTATGCGTATCCGGCAGCATGGGCCCAGACACCCAGCTTTCTAGATGATTTGTCATTTCAAACCCTATCTCGAAATATCCTGCAATTCTGCCTGCCTTATTCAGCTCCAAACAGCATTCTATACCGTCGGAGACGGGCTCACCTTTGACGCTTTTTACCTAAATGTAACGCATGTTTGCATGCTGATCATCTATAAATGTGATGCACAGTAAATCGCGTGCTTTACCTTCCATCCTTGTCGAATGCCAATAGCTGCTCCTTGTGGCGTGACTGTCAATATGACAGCAGCCTTATTGTAGCTAAAATAGTTGACTCCCGACTCCAGAATGAAGATCCCGGAGCCCATTCTATACTCAGAACCCATACACATAGAGGAAATAATGAAATGAGGAAAATGTACACATAAAAAATGAAGACTGGAATTAAGATCAAATGCCATGCCGCGCTCATACAGTCAGTTTATAGCAAACCTTGGCGTAAGTTGCGTACGTCCTTGTCCCCTTTCACTTATACCCTGGCAACAACAGGGAAGTAGGAATACAGCTTCCACCATTAAAATTATGAGAGCCCTGAAGAAGATGTCTTGCACGAATGCCATCATTGAAGCCTCAACCGATGCATCATTTGAGTCGCTATGTAATAGCAAAACGTGAAGAATTGTTCAAACAATAATGTGCAGAAAGAAAGCTTGTTACATTCACGGCAAACTATTTATGGAAGCGAATAGGAACGCAGATTCGAATGCAGTTTTCAGATTCGAATGCAGTTTTCATCTCATGAGTGTATTATAACTGTTATCACCGGTATTGCCAAGACAGAGCAGCCAGCATGAAGACTGCGCCCAGAGTAAATATGACAAAGACGAATGTGGTCAAATAGTCTTTTCGACTCCTAATAAAATTCACATCCAATGGATCAAAATGTTGTGAACACGCAGTTGCATTGGTCCAACACAAATCAACAACGTCGTCAGTGTTTTGTGCTTCCTTCTACCACACTACGCAGTGACTGCTACATGAATACCAAAAGGGAGGAAGCTCAAATTCGTGATGGGAGTCATCGAAGCTGTCTTTTGGGAAATTGTTCAAATGGAACCGCGTACTCATTCGCCTACTCAGCCTCCGAGAGAGCTTGCGGCGGGTATTTTGCTTTCTCACACTTCCCATCTTTGTCAACTTTTGCTTATCCTTCTGAACATCATTACAAGAAGTTATGGCGTTTTCGAGGAGCTACTGTGCATCTACAGCTACTACCTTGGTCCTTTTAATTGTATCAAGGAGGTTGGAAGGTGCATTCGATGTAGAGTCATTCGAGGAATGGCATGCACTCCAAGCTGTTGCTCTAGCGCCGCTTGCCGTTAAATTTGTGGACACATCCAGCTTCGCATCAACCCACGAGTTTTGCTTTGAAATAGAATTGTCAAAATGGTGCTTGGAATCCGATAGCTGCCGCGTTGTTGATATTGCTGCCTTTCGGTCGCCCAATAAGGCACTGCGACTTCCATTACTATTTGTGGCGGCGCAGGAGTTACTGTCGTTGTCACGGCCACTTTGTTGCTTAGGGGCGTTACGACTTCTGGCGAAATCTGTTCCCATTTTTTGACCCAAAACCCCAGCAACCGCTACCGCCCCGCCTGTTGCCATCTACATGGACAATAATAAGACGAACATGTAAGGATAACCCATTTATAACAATTGTCGCAACATATTCTGATGTGACATTATGATGTGAAGCTCCTACATGATTCGCAAGTGGTTTCCGTATCTCATCAGTCTCATCCGTAAAGGGATTGCTGGGTAAGATGCTTGGTTTTGCTTTGGATAAATGGCCTTTGACACTTCTTTGAGCGGTGTTGACATTGTCATCACTATCAGAATTTTCGGAATTTTCGGATTTTTCGTCCACTAATATTAACAATTGCACACCAAAAGCTCATTTATCCTTGCTCACCGAGTGGCCAAAAAAACAAAAAGATATAATCTGAGTTTACGAGGAGTAAAATGCGTGCAAATCAGCGTCTTCTGTTCAATACCTAGCGCCTCTTCATTGCCATCATCTTCATAGTCGGCCTGACCCAGATTCGAAATTGTAATGAACAACAAACACGATAGAAGAACCATACTGGAAAAGAAGCAAAACACTAGCTCCCATAAATTAACGGGAAAAACGTGCCATATGCTATGGGTCGATGTGATATATCAAGTGCGAAGCAAAAACTAAAATTATACGAACGGCGAACAATGTCATGGAATAGAAGAGAGGTTTGTATATACTGTCGTATATGTGAATGAAGCAAAGAGGTGAAGGTGCATACATCCTCGGCATCAGCCGCGCCTTCATCTTCTCCCTCTTCCATTTCCATGTCAAAATCCACAATTTCTCCGCTGCATAAGCTGAAGCAGAGCAGCAAGTAGGACATGAACGTATCGCCACTTCCTCGGTCAATTTTAACAATAAAGCTTGGTGGCATCGGGTTGTAGAATAACATGCCCATCACAAACGGAACTGGGTATGAGAATACAAACCCAACTAGTGATGAAGCAAGAGATGGATTCAAGAAAGGGATTCGCTGCTCAGTGCCCACAAATAAAGCGCACACTACAGAGGAGTTCAATAGCAGCACCAGCAGCAATATCAATCGCTTCCCCGAGCTCATGAAGTCACCAGGAGGATGAAAGACTATTGAAAACCTGAGGAATATAGGAGACTCTTTTCATTTTGCTTTCACATGGTGAGATTGCACCACTATCAAAAGAGTATCAGCGACGACTATCATATTTGACTTATCAAAAAATGTGTATTGATGGCTAACACGGCTGCACCGCAACAGAGGGGTAGATAGAGCATAGTATTGTGGTGTTTAGTCCAAACAGCTGACCATGTGTGCTTTCTCCGCAAAGCCCATTTACTGGATTCCGCGAAGCGTTTCATAGTGCGCTCTTGGCTTCGATAAATGCGCATCAAATTCGTCATTTTCCAGAACTCCGCCAGCTGATTCGAGCGGGAGGAAGCTAAATACCTATAATCAAACCCGATCCAACAAATTGTTTAACTATCTCTGCAGAGGAGCTGAGTTTGTAACAAACCCTTTTGGGAAAAAAGAACCATACCTTTTTCGGTCGTAGTAGAAAGCAACCGCATACAAGATGATGAACATCGAAACCATTCCAACAACCAAAAGCATAACCGGATTTTTCGCAGGATTGAACGCATCCAGAGTCAGGGAGTCGGCGGAGATCGTGTTGATTTCGAATCGAAACTCCATTTCAGAGCTGAAAGCCGTTAGATGCGATGAGGAGCACGTTACGCGTCCCTCACTATCAACGCGCACGCTCTGCAGGCCCCGAGTAGACCACAGGCTAGTCTGGGGATCCCAGAATAGACATCTAGGATTTTGATACCCGAGTGGAGAAGTTGAGTTTCCACCCGCTGGAATCGTGACATTGATGAGAGCTCCTCTGCGCAGCCCAGAAATCCGGACTTCCTCCTTGTTAGAGTTCAGAATCTGGACTGCAGCCAGCCCCCCTGACACCTACGGGGAAGGGTAAAAAGACGAATCAGGGGAAGTGATTCAAGCGAGTCTCACCATGGTGGATGTTTTCAGAACTTTTATCCTCATAGCCCGCAGTAATAAGAACAACTAGACAACAACAAAAGGAAGTTTATCACCCAATTCATGGCTTTGTAGCGTGCATGGATATCGTCCGCCTCTGGGCTGGTTTCGTCCTCAGAATAAGTTTCTCTATCCTGTTGGAGAAGTGTCTGTACTCTCTGCTCTCGGTCCCTCGGCCGCAGTGTGTCATTCGTTACCATTGTAGCGATGATAGATGCTGGCGAGTTGGCTGGTAGAAACCCATCCAGGGGAGGAAATGTTGCACTGGAGTTGAGCGACCCCAATCGCAGCGAAGTCGTACCGCCGCTGTCGACTGCAATGAACAAAATTTGGCATTATCAAAAATGTGCAATGGCAGAACTATTTACAAATATGTAGCTTTGCAAAGTTGATTTTTTATATTATTCTTTGGAAAGTTGATTTTTTATATTATCCTTTTGCTTACACACACACACACACACACACACACACATTTATATACATATATATATATATATATATATATATATATATATTATATAACGACATATTCTCCTAATTTCCTCCCTCTGAATTCGGCTAAACTTGGAGTTTGTAAATACAACATAAATATTACCTGTAAACACAGTTCCAAGAACTTCAAGTCCGATACCAGCACTTGAAGCTTTAAGTGACTTTTGCTTCTCACCAGCGATAGATTCACGAATGAGGCCTTTAGCTATAAGGAACATGACATTCTCTGCAGCGTCGGAGTTGTTTGAAGAAAGCTGATACTGAGGTTGTGTAGAGGCTGAGACAACATTACTCACACCGGCTAATAAATTTGACATTGCTTTCTCTGTAACAGGGTCGTACTCGCCGATTGCGGTGTCGTTTCCAACTTCGAGAAGACCTTTGCTTATCTGCAGTATACACTCTTTGCTCGTGGAAGAGAGCTCCTCTGGTGCTGTGTAGGTGCTCACAAGTCGTAACAGGGAGGAAGAAGAATCAGAGGATAGAGCATAAGTTGTGCGGTTTAGAGACTCCAGAAGTGAAGCTCGAATTTCTTGGACCGCGGATGGAGAAGATGCTGATTGACTGTTCAGCTGGGAACAAATAGACGCCAAAGTCGCCCCATATGTCTAAAACGTTTGACAAGCAGCAGAAAACGTGGAAGAATATTTGCAGCAACACATGCATAAGAAGTAGATACTTCGATAGAGAGTTGAGTAAAAGAAATAAGAGAATCATGCTTATATTTGCATCAACAGTAAAATCGTGATCTCATCAAATAGACCTGAAAGTCGCCCTCTTTTTTTCGCTCTTCCAGACTGTGAAGTCTTGCATTTGCGTCGAAATTTCGAGCTGGAATAACCGTAGTGGTGAAATCATCTGCAAAGAGAAAAAAGATAAGATGAGAGGTCGCAAGACAGCCTATACATCTTTCTACTACTTGTGTGATAATGAAATAATACCATACGCGGTGACTCCGAATTGGTCAGCAACAACGCCTCTAAGAAGCACCCTTTCATTGCTACCGGGGAGCTGGGTGACATACTCGTTCATAAATTGGTACTCGCAAAGATTAGTAAACGTTCCGAGCGAATAAGCTTGGAACTGATAGCGGAAGGGCTCCCCAGCACCACTCCAATCCTGCAGCACGTCAAGATGCATCAGCGGACTCAGCGTGTTTCCATTATGCCGATATTCATATAATAGCATCCATGGTAGTTGGGGTGCGGCATGGGCAGAGTAACAACTGAGTAGAGAAGTCACATACCTTGCATTGAAGTCGAAACCAGGTATGAAATGCTGTACCGCTCTCTGGTTTTGATTGACAGGAGCCGAGAGAAGGTGGCGCTCTAACCAACACATTTATCTGAGCTTCGCCAAATAAGCTATTAGAGCCTCCACTCTCGCCATACACAGCAACCGCAAACGTATAAGCCGTTCCAGGAAGTAAGGCGTTTGATTTCAGTGCGAGAGAAGGGTTTGATATATCTGAAAGAAGCAAAGAAGAGTCCTCCACGTCGAGGTTGCCCGATTTACAACTCCACTGATAGCGTAGGCGACGGAAAGCTAACAACGCATAATAACATGGAAGTGTCAGAGAAAAAGAAGAGACAAATATTGATTTTGACACGTTCAAAGTTCTAAAACAAAAAGCACGATGCATGCTTTCCACTCACGCATACCACTTAGTTTTATCATCATTTATGAGGATTCACTACAACTTGGATAAATGCAATGACAATTGGAAATGGTGCTCCTAAACCTACTCACTAACTTGAATGAAAATTGTTTCTGATATCTGTTGCATTCTTTCAGATATCTTTTAATCCATAGGGATTGCTAGCATACAGCTATTTTCCAAAACAAATTGTGAGGCTCGCATCATTTTGCTCTTTCTACCTGCAGACGACTCGACTTTCGATATAATCTTCAATTCCACCTGAGGTCCGAATGAAGCGCTTTCCGTTGACAAATGTGATATAAATACGTCAGGAATGATATCATTTGACACTAGGATTCTTTGCTCAGCGCTCGCTGTCCTCGACTTTGAACGCACTAAAACTCGAGCGACATACTCGTTGCCAGGTACTAGAGCCGACAAGGGGACTTGAAACACAGATTGATTTCTTGCGATATGGGATATGGGTACCAGAGCACTCGCACCGCCAATACCTAACGTCTCTGCTGACGAATGAACAGTGCGACTCAAAACTCGTTGTCAACTAGAATGTGAAATGCAAGAAATGCGGAAGGAGTGCACTTAAGTTTGCAATTGGTTCCAATTTATATTAATTCCCTTCATCTTATAGAATATACTTTCCAATGCATCGGATAACTTTGCGTGTCACCACTTTATCCATCATTTATATATTTTGAAGAAAACCTCCTCATCTCAACAAAAGGCTTTGTTTGCCATTGATAGGAATCACCTTGTCGCAGACTCCACGAGAAAATCAAAGGAGCCGAAGTGTTTTCTTGGTCGTAGGAAGGCGATGCATCAAATATGGCCTTACTCGAATTTCTTGCGGCTGAGTCCTTGGAAACACGGCGGAAATCGCCTCCGTATATTTTGGCGACAACAGGTTCCAGGACTGTTGTTACATTAAATGTCGCCGTCGCATTCCCTACGACTTGCCCAGACGCATCGGTAGTGTATGCGTACAACTGGAAAACATACCTGAGACATCCCATACCACCTTTACTGCATCTTGCTGTAAGATACTATATGATTATATCGATTGGGAGGAGGAGGGAAGAGAAGGAGAGAGAGAGAGAGAGAGAGAGAGAGGGGGGGGGGGGGGGGGGGTGAGAAAATATTGAGCAAAAGTAGGTGAATGTAAGATTCATGATGTTTTGAAGGCCAATATTTCCATATCTATCAGAATTTATAACCATTGCTGCATCTCCAGCGTATATGGGGGGAGACTGAGGTAAAACGTGAAGGGATTAGGAATTTGCACAGGATTTGCCGTCGCATTGCTGGAGTAGTCTATCAGCGTCCAATGGCCCCTTGTCGTCAATTGTCTTGCACTATTCGCTAAGGCATCGCACTGAGGGGGCCTGGCCTGAACTCTGATGTCCAAATTCTTGCTTCTTCGAGCAAATAGCGATGGCCCCGACGGCAATGCAACAACTAGCACCAGTTTGCTGCTCTTTCGCAGCGTATATTTAACCTGGCTAAAAGTACCCAGCCAGTTTACCGCCCGGACTCTGAGAACATACGTTGCCTTGACAGGCAACGCAAGTGTTGGCAGGAACATCGAGCTATTTGTGTGTGCAGCCAAGCGTCGCCTTGCTGCAGCAATAGCAGCCATACCAGAAGCTGTTGCATTCGAGGACAGCGTCGTAGCTTGCAACTCCCATTCAAAGGTAAATGGACGCCCAACAGCTCCGGTAGCCAAAGCTGTAAGCTGAACACCTTCATCGCACTCACCGACCTAATTTCAACGCGAAATACTAAATGTTGTGCGATGTCTTCCTATTAATTAGTGATTTTTTTCTTCTTCCTGTTTGGCCAGAGTGTGGTGTGTTGAAAGTAGAAGTACCTCTCGCGGGCCTGCGATTTGCAGCCAAACAGGAGGTGGATTGAGTGGAGGCATCAATGGGCGAGAGTGCGCTGGAGAGTAAAGATCCATCACCTCATTCTCGCGCTTTACAAGCCCATCCTTAATTCCAATCTAAATGGAAACTAATTTCAGTTTTCTTCCTACGATAGGATTGTACTCAACAGTATTTGTGAGCATGTGTGCGTGTTTGTATTGATATCATTGAATGATGCATGGGTTCGAATGTTGCACACACACACACACACACACACACACACACACATACACACAAAGTACTCACAAAAACGTACACGTTCAATATGGCAATATCTCATGACATGTACATTACGCTGGAATCACAAAACGAGTTTCAGAAACTGGTTAATGCATGGAACATCAGGTGGTCTTACCAAATCGAAGAGATTAAAGGTAAACCCCTTTCCAAAATATACGAGAAAAGTAGAGGCCGTCTTCCAGTGGCATTGTTGGCTCCGTCCAAGGAGGGAAAGACTAGCCGAATCTAATAGCAACTCACAATTTGCGGAATGACTCCGCGGTAGTGCTATCCGCATGTTTGTCGTTTCATGGAATTCCAAGGCAATAGCCGTGACCTGAAGTTTGAATCATGTTATCAGAGTGTGCTGTTATAAACATCATCATTAAAGAGGAATCCGCCTGAGCAACAGTGCAATGTGAATACACAGCATCATTCTGCTAAGAAAACAAATGGAGAGATAGGATTGAAACTTATTCGCAATTTCCTATTCTTTTTGGACCTCGTCTGTGAGTCTAATATCAATTAATGTCGGAGTCTTCATGGTTGGATTGCTAGTCGTAGGCGAGCAGCTGGTTGGCGATTGCGTGGGACAAGTGGTACTAGGAGAGCAAGTGGCAGGGCTTACGCTTGTTGGAGAGCCTGCGCAAACAGGACAATAAACAAGCATCATTCATGTTTAATATTTGGGACGTGTGATAGTAATTGTCACGTCTTACTGAAATACCTGTGGTGGGAGAGAGCGTTGTTGGAGACAGCGTTGATGGAGCTACGGATGTTGGCGACATCGTTGCTGAGAGGACACCAAAAACAAGACCATTAAACAAATGGGGCCTGCCATACATCTTACAACTAGGTCCATTCTCCACGCAAATCGTAAATAGACATGTAAAACATAAGGAGGAAGGCCCTTTTTAACTGTATTTGGATTTATATTGCGCTTACAAGGAGAGAGCGTTGTTGGAGACAGCGTTGATGGAGCTACGGATGTTGGCGACATCGTTGCTGAGAGGACACCAAAAACAAAACCATTTAACAAATGGGGCCTGCCATACATCTTACAACTAGATCTATTCTCCACACAAATCATAAATAGACATGTAAAACTTAAGGAGGAAGATCCTTTTTAACTGCATTTGGAATTATCGCATTTACTTGGTGAAAGACTAGAAGGCGCTGTCGTGGTGGGGGCGCATGATGATGGCGCACATGTTGTTGGCGTCTGCGTTGGGCTTCTTGTAGAAGGTGAGGTGGTTGATGGAGACAGTGTCGTTGGTGATGACGTTGTTGGCGACTTGCTAATGCAGTGATTGTTGTCATGTGTAGCGTTGCAGTATCTGCCGAATATGAGCTCTGAGGGGCACCGAGAGCACCGATTACAGCTGGTGTAAGTGTGCGTCTGGTTTGGCATGAAGAATCCCTTGCTGCATTGGATGCACTGCCCATGATCAAAGACGGTTTTAGGAACTAGGTAATAACCTGGACCGCAAGTGAGGCCCGTGGCTGGGACGCAAGCATCAACCACATTATCATAGATCTCATTGGTAAAAGAGCAATCTCGGTAGCAGCGAACTTCGGCCCACTTAAACCTTGTATTGTTGTGCACCACCCAGATACCATTGCAGGATAGAAAACTCGTCGCTGCACTTTGACACTCTATCGTTTCAAATGGAAATTTTGCCCCAATTGCATCCTTTTCAGAAGACCAAACTCCTGCGTAGTAGCCGAGATCTTTACAGATCCTCACTGCAGATTGGACTTTCGCTTGGCTAATGCCTGGCCAAGGAAAGCCTACAGCTCTCCAACCTCCATTAAAGTAGACCTAAAGGTTGAATTTGCTTTGTTTTACAAACCACTGGACTCGATTCCAATGCGTGCGTGCCTATATAATTCTGCATTATGTGCGCGTGTGCGCAGGCATCAGTGCGGATAATTTACAAGGAACCTCGGGGTATCCACGGCTGGTTCTGTTTACTATTCGAACCGGATTCGGTTGCCCGCAACTGGCCACGGAGAGACAGGTGCGACAGACCTATTTGAGATTGAAATTCATTTAGCTACTTATAAACGCAATCTGTGTCAACGTACGTGTAAGAAATATCTTCATGTTTATTAAGGTTGGCAAGACGCTAATAAAATGGCGTGTTTGTCGCAATACCGCATTGTCGTGCGTTGAATTGCATGCTTTGACAAGAACCGTCCCTATTACACAAACATTATATTATGCTGAAATTAATACAAACAGTCAATGGAAACCACGGAGCACGCATATTGAAAAAACTACCGTTTGGGCACTTCGAGCATACTCTACACGTGTCTCTCACGTGGCCGTCCTCCCCGATGTAGCTTCCGCTCCTACATGCTCTGCAATACCCATCCTACATATATATATTGGCGACCAAGGGACCACACACCGTGGTGAGACATATTTAGAAATCTTACGTGCGATCTGCGAAGCGTTCCAGGAACGGCACATTTGATTGTTAAAACGAGACGAACCCGCAGTGTCGTGCCCTTGACGAAATATGCACCTCTCGGGCAGGAATGGACTTGCCGAGTCAAACAGCCATCCATGGCGCGATCGAAGAACTCACTTGTGAAATTACAAGTGCGGATGCATTGTGCGTAGAGGCCCTCTGATTCCCCAGGAATATCCACCCTTGATTTGATTAAGTATAAGAGTGTCTTACAGCTGTTTCATAACACTCTCTACACGTTGAAAAAGGGAAATATTTTCTCTCGAATTGTTGCTTCATAACACTCTCTACGCGTTGAAAAAGAGAAATACGTTCTCTCGGGTTGTTGCTTTATAACAACACTCGCTGCTACATGTGAGAAGGAGGAGGATGTGAGGAAAGATATGAAGAAAAATCTAAAAAAGTAAAAGCATTCAACAAATACCCTCTGGATTTGCATCCCTCTAGGCTCATCACCGATGTGTCGCACTTGACGGCAGATATTAGATTTGATGATTTTTGTTTATTTAAGGAAGTTGTGTTATATCCATATGCTGTACAAACAAGATGTGCGAGATGACGCTCTGCGGAGGATGGCGAACCGGGCGGACCACCGAATACATACTGCCCAGGGTACTCTTGTCTAGAAATGCTTCGCCAAGACGTCCCAATAAACATGGAGATGAATCTGTATATGCATGTTTTTATTATGGCAACTTGACACAATAAGGGCACATTTAGACAATATAACAGTTGATATTTGCCTGAGAATCATATATATATATATATATATATATATATATATTAGTGTGCGTGTGTATGTAAATCGATGGACACACGAAGGCTGAAACATGAAGTATGGCCGCATTCAATATCAATAAAATCCATCGTTTTTCAGATTCAGGGTGTGGGAGGGGGGAGACATAACTACCCTAAACTCCGATACGGTCCGTCTATTTTATATGGAACTATTCTCCCACAATTAGGGTCATCAATGCAAGCTCCACACACGCCATTATTTGCTGTACCGTCACACTGTTGTTTCTATATGGGGAGGTAATGGGGGGGGGGGGGGGGCGGGAGCAAGGAGAAAACGAAGACATAGTGAGAACAACTTTGTATGATTAGATTCGGATGGGCTGAGTCTTTGTTTCAAAAGATACACAAATATATATATATATATATATATATATATATATATACGCGTGTTGGTATATTACAATGTACCATGAATGTTGTTCCTGGACATGAGCAGGTTGTGCATTGTGAGCTATTATGGAGTGCCCCTTCCGTATATCTTTATGAGCATTCGGAGCAATAATCAGTTAATAAGAAAACATGGCGACCATATCAATAGAACAAATATATATATATATATATATATATATATATATATACTACAGCTCTTAGGTTAAGTTGAGACTGAGACTCACGTTCCCGCGACACAAGCAGTGCATCTCCCATCCGCGGTGACAGTCGGTTTTGTGAGGTATTGACCAGCTGGGCAGCCTTTTACCGTTATATTCTTACAAGCGTCTGTTGCTAGATCGAAGTACTGTGTGGCGAAACTGCAATTCTGGGAAAACGGATATACCATCAAAGTAATCCATATACGGTGAGGCACTACTACACATAAGATCTATGCGAACAACAGCAGCTGGCATAATGCATGGAACATCTGTCAATATGATTTATGATGTGTTTGGATGTAGCTTTTAATCTCCCTCTGTTTCGCTTATTTGCCTTCTGAGTGCAGAGGAGGGTGCAATCAAACTTGCAGACTTTCTCTCCCATAGCATGCCAGTCGTGCATCATAGGCGCATTGAAAATGTAACAAATGCCTCTTTAAACCTTGAGACACGTAGCTCCCAGAACGTTCGAATCCTCTAATGAATGGGGAAGCAATGGGTTATAAGCTCTAAGGCAGCGAGTGATGTTGGAGCTCTGTGGTGCACAGGGACGGTATTTGATTGGAGGCGGAAAGTCGAATCTATCGGGTTAGAAAATGACTTAGAGCTTATATATATATATATATATATATATATATATATATCTTCAACTAGTTTGCATAATCCATTCCACAAACAATAATATCAGAGAAGATACTAGATACATAAAGATACTAGACAAGTCCATGACGGGAGTGCACCGAAGAGTGAATTATGATGACGCGGGACCTATACCCCCCCACCCTCCCCCCTTATCTCTCCCATAATTGTTGTAAATCATCACCCTGTGTTCCCAATAGGGACTCCTGTGCTGTAGCCAAGATACTGACAAACGAGACTTGCAGTGATCGCGGATTCCGAATGATACGTGCCAGTCTCAAATTTAACAGAATACCAAAATCCCGCATCGAGAAACTCAATTCGGCCTTGCTGCTTGAATCTGGATCCTGCGAGACGTATCGGCGTATTGCCGTTGTATATCTCACAACGGTCAGTCAAAGGATTGAAAACCATCGTGCCGCTTGCTCCTTGATTTTGTCCACTGCACATGCTTATGCAGTGCACATAAATAATGGCCTCGCACTTATCCTTGCTGCATCTTTTCTGAAAAGACACGTAAATCGCCGTCATTCGTCATTCAACTGGCAATCACATAACAATAGAACAAGATGGCAAAGGATAGAACTAAACATGAAAAACTGGAAGGTCAGCGAAGTAAAAAGGAAGCAACCCCTTCAAAAAAGTTCCCTGCACAGTCCAGTAAGTACTTTTCGTCTCCATTGCATCTAATCTAAAATGGCATGAGAAGAACAGGTAGCAAGCAAGAGATTACTTAATCAGTCGTTTATATATATATATATATGTGTGTGTGTGTGTGTGTGTGTGTGTGTATTGTG